>CM029123.1:10877618-11172618 GCA_016859345.1 Istiophorus platypterus | reverse complement strand
TTATATAAGACCCATGTCTGCATTACCGAGTTCTTTGGAAAACAGATTACACACATTATAATGCACCCACTTGTAATGGGTTTATTCTACCTAGAATATCTACAGAGAAGTCCAAACAGTCGTTTGTTCCCAGTTTGACAACATTTCAGAGGGGATTTGCGTCTGATCCCCCGGCATAGTGTTGTCGTAGATAATCGTATTCACTGTACAGCCCCTGTATGGCCTGCCTGTTTGTAGCTGCTTCTGTCTTGTCAAGTGGATTGTGATAGGTCATCAAAGGCATTTCTCAGAGTAGCTTACATCAGGGCACTGAGAAAGAATTGGTTTGGAATCACCAAACAAAATGATGGGATAATTTATGCCAGCAAATAAAACCATAAAATGATTCCGAATGGCAAAATTGTGTTATTTGAAATGTTAAGTCATTCTGGAAGGCAGCAAGAGCATTTAGGTTGTCTGTGAGGCGAGGAAGGGTATCACAAACATTAGCAGACTGATAAAAGTTATGTTCCATCTTCATTTTTCTTTATAGTATAAATTTGATTTATTTTTCTTGTTGTGATGTCAGCCCTAGTTCTCCAAGCCCAGTAACTCAACAGATGACCGCTATGAGCATCTCCCAGGATTCAGAAGCCGTAGACTCTGATCGAGCAGAGGCGGAGGAGGGAGAAGAGGAGGGTACTTCCAACAGTGCAGGTAAACATCACAGAAATCAGTGGTCCTTTCCATGAACTGAGTCATACTCGTAGCGATGGAGGGCATTTCTTGTTCAGGATAGGGGTATCATAGAAAGGGAACATAATGGGATGAACTTGCTTCCCTCTATCATAATCAAATAACGTCCTTCACCATGGATCATGAATTGTTCTTTTCCTGCTCAGCTGGAAAAGTGCATTATGTACCCTTTCCCTACAAATTCAAATATCCCCCAACAATTTTCTTTGGGTTCTGTTAGCTTTAGTGTTTTACCTTTTAGTTTTAAACATATAGTTATCCATGTATAGAGGTGTTCCTTTGGACAAATAATGGATTATTTTTTTTGTGACCAATATGCTTGCTTGTTCTGTTTTTCCAACAGAGCCAGTGGGGGAAGCAGCACAAGCTTCATCTGATGGTGACCAAACCCCTGATAAAAACAAGAAAAAGAACCGCTGCTTTTCTTGCCGGAAGAAAGTGGGCCTTACTGGTAAGGAAGAGAGTAATTTTTATAGAGCGCGCGCACACATGCACACACACACACACACACACACACACACACACACACAGAACAGTGAGCTCTTCTTAGCATACAAAGGTTTATGAGTCTTGATCCTCCCTTGCTGAGGCTTTCCTACTCTTACTTGACAGTCAAAACCTGTCAGAGTATGATATTCAAAATGGTTTGTTTAACACACCAGTAAGGTTTTGAGGTTTTGTCTTATGGTACAGTGTCCAAATGTTTCTGTGGAACTTTGTGTAACAATAGCACAGACATGAACTATTGACCATTTTTGATTAACAGCACTGTCAGTGCTCTTGTATAAATCCGAGGGAAAAAATGTACCCTATCAAGATAAGATTTTTTTTATTTATTTATATTTTTAAATTCAACAAACTGTTTTTAAGATGATTGAAAATGAGCTTTCTGCTTAACATTTTAAAAACTGGGCCAGGCTTACTGTTGTTGCTCTTATTAAAAAAAAACAAAAAACAACGATCTTATCCGAATGAACATCACAGTTGTTGTTTATTTTCCATGTCCGCATCATTTGCAATTATTGTAAATGAGAATTATATACAAATTATTTTAATAACATTTCAGAAAAGTCAATCAAATCTTTTTTGATCTTTGACTTGGATCTAAGCTTTGACTTCCACATAGACATGATCAGTTATGTTCCCTCTACCTGAAAAGCATCTAAAAAATGTGATCTTGTTAAACCTCTGCTGATTTGAAAGGGATCATTAATACCTCTATTTCATTATACATGCATTTCTTTAAATGCTTCCATTCTTACATTAGAAACATCTCTCTCACCTTTCTGCAGCAGGTGCAAAGATATACTGTCACACTTATACTAAAACTAAGACAGCGTCGTGTTACTACCATCCAAGCCTTTAAGATCTATTGCTACATTCAAGGGCTTAACAAGATCAAATGTCTGTAACCTATATGTCCAAAATCTACTAACAGTCAATGTTTTGTGCAATACTTTTTTCACATTCAAGCACTTTGGTGCATAGAGCAACATACTGCAGGTTAGTGGTGCATTTCACAGTGTACCGCTCAGCTTGCACTTTTTGCCAAGCAGAATTGCCTCACAAGAGGCTCCAGGGGCATTTTTTTATGGGGAATTGTAATATTTGTATATAGGCCTAACTCTGACCAAAACCTCAGTATGTGTGTGAAAATGGGCCAGAACGCAGCCTGATAATGACAGTGCCCTCAGGGCCTAGTCCAACTCGGGCTGACTGGCACACTTTTATTCATGTCCTGTTTTACTCTCTGTTTAAGTAGCATTTTGTAGTGCAGTAATTTTTTTTTTAGAAATATTAATATGTCCAAGCTGTTAAAGAGCATTTATATCCAGGCTGTGATGTTGGATGTGAAAACTCTTTAAATGTGTAATGATATTTATAACAAATAATAACTGATACTAATGATTTTTTTACTGTGTTTGACTGACCCTTGTTACCTTTCTTACTGAAGGTTTTGACTGTCGCTGTGGCAACCTGTTCTGTGCCATTCACCGTTACTCTGACAAACACGACTGTCCCTATGATTACCGGAGTGCAGCTGCCGCCCGCATTCGCAAGGAGAACCCCATCGTGGTGGCTGAGAAAATTCAGAAGTTATGAGGACTGAGTGCAAGAAAAGTCTCTCTGACTTTGTGGATTTGAACAATGGCAACTTGGATGAAAAAAAACAACTGATATCATGGCTTCATTTGTTCATGGTAGTCTAAGATGGGCGGGGAGGGGCGGGGTGGTGAGGTCGCAGCCACTGTCCAGACGCTTCCCTTACTAGCATCTCCCTCTCTCTCTCCACAATAGTGACTGCGGCTGATTCTGAGTATTTGTGTGTGTGTTTGTATGAAAGTGTGTGTGCGTTTGTATCAAAGCATGTGTGCACATTTGCTTGAGAGCTGGGGAGAACGCCGTAGGGGCTTGGTGGACTTCAGTGTTGCTGTGGGGAGGGAAGACAATTGATTTTACCCCTTTTTGTTTCTCAACTTGGGGGATCGCGTGGGTTTATTTTTATACAATCCCTGTAGGGTAGTTGAAATGAGACAGGGATAAGCTTTTAAGGATTGTGTCACAGCCTGAATAATGACACAGAGGTCAAGTAGAGGGTCTAGAGTTTTTTTTGTTTGTTTGTTTTTCTCAATAACTGCAAGATTTCATGTATCAGCAAGACCTTTTAAGGGCTTTGGAATATAATTTTTTTTTTCTCCCACTGAAAATGATGTCAACTTCTTGTCAAATTGGCATTTTTTTCCCACATCCTCCAACCTTTATTCTGTGGTTCACCACACAATGAACTCCCAGCTCACAGATTTTTCCAGAAATGTTTCTCTTTGATATATTGACTTATACTGATATTGGGTGGATGAACAGTTATTGGAGGGGGGAGGTAGGGGAGGGCATTGGCTGGGGAAACTGAGAACCTTGACTTAACTGAGTGATTGGATTCTGTGTTTTGTTTTGTTTTTGTTTTTGTTTTCCTTTCTGTTTTAATGAGCGTATGACATCAGAAGATCTATATTAATATATTGTAGTTAGCTTGAATTGTGTGATTGCATTCTATTTATTTTTTATCGTTTGGTTGGTCTGTGCTGGAGGATTGGCAGCATGTGTCGGCAAATCATTAAGATTTGCACTTAACCTTTTTCAATTATATTTAATTAATTCCATCTTGATTATATAACCATTGAAAAAAAAAAATAAATAAAATACACAAGCTCTGACACGACAGAGTAGAGTCCAGTCAAGCCATCATAATTACAGTTGTGCAGTAAAATGTCTGAATTGGAATTTAGAAACAAAGCACAACAAATTGTGTGAACTGCGGAGCACAAGATAATGTGCCACAGGTACTCAGTTTTGTTCAGCATCTTGGTCATTTTGTATAGGGGGCTTTCTGAGGAAGCAGCCCGCTTGTTCGATTGAGGCCGCGTGTTCTTGAATTCCCTTTTCTGTTCGATGGAGTCAGAGTGAAGCTCCTCCATGTTTCTCTAACCACCAGCAGACCACTGACACATGCTGAATGAAAACTGACCTGGTTCGCAGGTACTCTACACACTGACGCACCCGCTAAGCTGACGCAAAGATTTTTGCCATGCTACAGAGTTGCGTGCTGTGCTTTTGCAATGTGCTCTGATTCAGACAAGTCCGTATTGCAGAGACCGTTTCTAGCTAGCTTCTTCTAGGGAGATCAGTCTTACATGCATGTGTGCAGACAAATATATAAGTTACCGTTTTTTAACTGACTGCACAGTTTGAAATGAAACTGTAATGTTTAAGCCACACAGCAGTAGCACAATGCATGGCTGGAACTTTGGGGTTTACGGTAACAGGACTCTACAATGTTTGTTTGGTTTTTTTTTTTCTTTCCAAATGTAAATACCATATGGCTCCTATTCATATAGTATAATCTTATGTAGATTTTTGCCAGGTTATAAAGGTGGGGGACTAAGGTGAAGAATAGTACCATGTCTATAAAAGTGCTTTTCATAATTATCCAAAAAATGAATGTGCCACAAATGGCACTGATTTGTTTTACCCATCTTGCTTCCCCTTTTATTTACTTCTGCCTGTGTCATGTCCAAAGTATGCTCAGTAACTGGCTCTACCATGAGTATCTCTTACATGCCACATGGCTTCTTTTTTCTATTTTTTCTTTTTTTTTAAACAATACCTGTCAGATTAACAAGCCACTATAAGCTTTTATTAACCTAATTCAATTACACAGAATTCCAGTCCATGCTTTTATCCTGTAACTGAAGTTAGTTCATAACATAGAAAGTTATGAAGGCCTCTTGTGAGATGTAGAGGGGCAATTGAGGTTTAATCTTTTCATCATCAAAAGCTTTCCTTGTGAATGTCGCTTGATCTTGATCATCTGATAGTTATGAAAACTTTAGAAAAGTTGCAAGGAATTTGCAGAGAATGCTTTCTAAAGAAGCCAGGGCAGACTGGGTTGGACATGAATGACTCTTCATTGTGTACACCGAATATAATGGTAGACCTAGTTTAGTCCTGGGGCATATGATTGGAAAAAATTGGCCTTCACCAAAACCCATATTTTAGTCTGAGTGTTAATGATGGACATGACTTTGTGATTTAGCATGCCAACACTGGGACTTTTTTCTTGGGATAGGTTGGTCATCTAAAACCCCTGACTCTGGTTTAATTTTTTTCTACATTTCACCACTAGTGGAAAACTGAAATTCAGTTCAGAGTTTATGAGGATTCCTAAGTAAAAATTATGTACTAGGAGAATTATTGTCATATTTAGGCAGATGTGTGGCTGAAGCAGCTCTATAATTTTCTTCCCTACAGAGTATCTTGTATATTTAGAATATTCAGACTTACCTACTTGGTAGACGACTATTACAAAATATTCTCACCTACAGAATGCACAGTTTTCCTCTTCAGATTAATAGTCCTTTCAGAGAAAAACTCCTTTACTTGGGTTGATTGTTCAGGTGTGTAAATCGTGGATTTCAAGGTTTACATTTGATATTTTTTATTGACTGCTCATATCACAACTTTTTTTTTTTCTTAGAAGACATGAGCAGTTTGAATGTAAACCACCATAATTCACACAATAAGCTTTGCCCTAATATAGATTATGTCAGAGGATGGATGCCTGATTTTCTTACATGTGAATTGGGACAGCTGGATTACTAAAATTGCTATGACCGTTTGTGATGAAGGAATTGGCACCAGCATTTAGGGCAACCATACCTAAGTCATCAGTACATATGTTTATCTTCCTTCTGTTCTGTTGCTTTGATATAATTTTGACATCTTCAGTCTTGTCTTTAGCACAACCTTTCATAATCAGTGTCTTCATCATGCAAGGGTTTTGATAGATAATGATAAACCTGACAGTTATGATGACTATGTTAAATCCAGAAGTGAGGACAAAAGATTATTCATTTTGTCATTCAAGATGAGCTTGAGGGACATAAAATGAAATCTACATTCACAGAGCTGTAATTCTTGTCCCTTGGCACTCCAGTCCCCCAGAAACACCACCAGATATCTTTTTATTTTGTTTTTCTTTAAAGATTTAGGATTGTATGATGTGTAAGAGTAAGTATAAAACAATAAAATCACAAAGTTTATTTTACATTACATTTGTCTTTTGTATTTATTTTTTCAATTTGTTGGATTATTATTGAAAGCAAGAAATCTTTTAGCAAACAAATACCTATTAGGTTAGGTTCAGTCGGAACAATTTCTCTGTTCACTGAATATACAAGAATATGCAAGTACTCACAGTTTCTTTGCATCTCCAGACCCAGTATATCTATATTCCGTACACCTGCTGCTTTGTACTTATATATTGTTCACAGACTCACCAAAGCAGTGTAGCTACAAATGGTACTATACTGTACTCCCTGTCTGCCGTAACATGAGTTGCCATCAGGGCCACCAAACTGCACTGAATTAAATACATACATGCAGTACATACTTATTTTGTGTCATTAATATTGCACACTTGTATCGCTGTGATTTCTTGATAGCACAAGATCACATGATAAATGAATCTTCCATGATAAGAATTAAATCTATGAAATCATGAAATCATGCCGCAGTCCACCAATCTTTAAAGTCTTTGAATGTGGTGTCAAAGTAGAGGTGGGAAAACTTTGACTAGAAAAACATACATCTATCAATGGTGAATTCAAGAAAAGCACCAAGCAACAGTCACTGTATGGATACAGTTTCTTGACAATTCGGTCGGACAAAACACAGAATAGTCTGCTATGAAAAAGTTCCACCAACATGTCTCCTCAAGGTGGTTTTGGAGTAAAGATGCAACAACTCGCATCTTTGTAAGTATCCAGAGTTGTTTGAGCTCCGCAAAGTCCAAACATAGCTCCACCCTACACTAAAGGGTCAGTTTCCCCCCACATGCAACCAAATTTATCTGCATGGCTGGATACTACTAGAGTTAAGTGACAAACTAAATTTTTTGAAATTTGGGTGACCCAACACTTTTACCAGATATAGAGGTCCAATTGGCCAGGATAACTGAAAACACATCTGTTTGTGTGTGCGCGTGTGTGTGTGTGCCTGTTTGTGCACTCATGTGCATGCAGAGCCTGTAACAAGGTGGCGCGGTGGCCTATTTCTGGTGGTCATGGGTAGACTACATAACAAACAAGCTGAAAGGCTGACATTTGCAGTTCTCTTTAATAGATAGTGAAGGCGGTTCCTGAGCCAACAAAGCCTCTTCCTCAGCAACTCACAGGAAAACTCCCTCTCTCTCACTGTGTGTGTTTTTTTGGGGGGGAGGGGGGATGGGAGGTGGCAGGCAAGTAGGAAATAAGAAAGGAAAAAATGGGCACTGGGGCACAGATAAGTAAAAGATGCCCCAACCCTTCTGCATAGGAAACCGAAGCTACTATGAGTGATATACCTTTTGTAGTCGTTTTGTGTGTCTTTATTGTCATTTTGCCTCCTCTCTTTATAGCAGTTTTCATCTCTTTGCAGTTGTTTTGCGACTTTAATGGTCATTATGTGTCCCATCATGGTTATTTTGCATCTCATTGCAGTTCTTTTGTTCCTGCGTTGCTTTTTTGCGTCTCTTTGTGGCCATTTGGTGTCTTCTAACCGTGCATCTTGACTTGACCCTGGCCCAGCAGCCTGAGGGGTCAGTCGGCCTATGGCAGGCCTGTGCAGTAATCATCCCGGCCTTTGGCCCACGCCGTGTGTTCCAGTCACGTATTGCTTTATCGGTCGCCTTGACACGGACACATGTTGATGCATCTCGGTGATTATTGATGACAAATGAAACAATAAGATGCGATAAACTCACAAACAGCAAACTCATCATTTTAGTCACCAGTGCAAACAAACTGTGATGATTCATGAGCACGTCATTCACAAGTAAGGGTCACTTAACTGTAAATCACTAACGTTGGACCTTTTTGTGTTGCAAATGAAGCAATCAAGTGCAAATGTGTCACTCTCCTACAAGATCATCACCCAGACTGATAACAAGTTTCCCATCATTGTCCAATGGAGACTCCTTACGTCACTTCCCGTCGCCCGTCGCTTCCGGATGCGGTGAAACAGCAGAGAAGCAGGAAAACACCGCAAAGACACGGATCGATTCAGATGATACGAGGTCGGAGGAGACGCCGGCTCCGTCCTCGGAGGATTCACGGAGACGAGCGCAGAAAACACCGAGAACCGTCGTCTGAGGCTCTTCTGTCGCCCGGTGACCGCCAGCGAGCGTCGTTTTCCCCGGGCCGACGTGTTTATGTCTCCCGGCTAGCTTAAGTCGGCGCAGCGTTAGCTGGTACACGCAGGCAAACAGTCCTCTCCCTCCGGTGAAATACGACTCGCAGTCACCGCTATTCTCAGCGTATCGCTCATCCGCACATTTGGGAAAAACAGCACCGCGCTCGTTTGATGGTGAGCGAAAAGCGTTGGGTTTTGTTTTTTGGTGGCTTAAAGAGTTCGAGGCTGCGATCGGGAAACGCTCGTCCCTCGCCGTAAACACAAGCGCAAAACCGAAGAAGCAGCTGTCGTTTTCTCGAAATACCCGGGACAACGTATCTGGGAGAAGAGAAAAGAAAACAAAACCTCGTGTAAGTTTCAGCGAGCGGATAAAATGGATGTGATCTGGACTTCGGTCTCCGCACAGACAACAAAGAAGATACTGCGTGAATAAGACTTTCCTCAGTCAGCTGGTCGAGTCCACTTTTTCGTCCTCCTGCTGACAGGGCACTTAGCAAACAGTATCCCCTATTTGAATTTGGCTCAAGTGGAGGAAGTCTTCCTCCTTATATTTCTGTTTCTGCACACCTTTTGTTTTTTTAGCTTAGACTAAGCTCTTCAGTTCAACAGGTAGGTCTGCTGCTGTTGTCGTTTACGTGTATTTTCGTAGTAATGTCGTGGGGTTTTATCTAATAGTTATTTTTTTCACAATTGGCTCCTCTGTTAATTAACAACTCTAGAATATATAAAAGCCACAACTTACGATAATTGAGGGTTACCAGAGCCTTATGTGAAGACCTGTAAAAATTATTACCTGGTAAATCAGTAAAGTAATAAAGAGATCATAAAAACAGAGCCGGTATTCATCGCGTACTATTCTTCTGTTTAACAGTCTTTACATCTTACACATTTGCAAATTGTAGAAACATTTTCATCAGCAGAGTTGCCACGCTTGGACAGAGTGCCTTGTACGTTACATTGTAATAAGTATCTCATTGTGTTAACAGTGGGATGATGTGGATGTGATAGCACAGTGATCTTCTTGTTCTCCTCCTGCACAGTGAAGGATGAATGGCCTCTCTCTCAGTGAGCTCTGCTGCCTGTTCTGCTGCCCGCCCTGTCCGAGCCGCATCGCAGCCAAGCTTGCCTTCCTGCCCCCCGAGCCCACGTACACCTTTCTTCCAGACCCAGAGGTAGGCCCTGCTGCGACAACAGGGTCGTCGAGTCTGCGTGCGCGGAGCGGAGCGTCTGTCTCTGGAGGTGGAGGGGCCGGGGCTGTGGAGGGAAGATGGAAGCTCCACCTGACAGAGCGGGCAGAGTTTCAGTATTCGCAGAGAGAGCTGGACATGACAGAGGTGTTCCTCACTCGATCCAGCCGAGGAAACCGAGTTGGCTGTATGTACATTCGCTGTGTTCCTAATGCCAGGTAGGTAGTTTGAACCTACGTTTTCAGTCAGTACTTTAACATTTCTAAATTAATGCGTGATAAAATTAAGCAGTTTTCATTATGTCTGTGATATGTATAAAATGCTACACAGGCCCAGTTTATGCAGATTTTGAATCAAGATGGAAAGAGGAAAAGATCCAAGTAACTTTGAAAAAGGGTTTATTGTTTGGGCACCGATGGTAGGAGCTTCAGTCACAAACACTACCCAGCTATCTAATGTTTCAGTAGGAACAGTGACTAAAGGGAAATCTGCATTTAGTTACCAGTAAATAAATAGGGTCAGAAACTGGGATCAACAGGCACATTTGATGACTGTGATGCTCGTGCATTGGTGTGCATGTAAGGAAAAGGAAAAACAGAAGAGCAGCTCTTCCTCAGGTGACTGAGAATGTCATGTTATGCAGGAAGTGATCCGACAGGAGGAGTCCCTCAACGATTAAATAGAGGACAAAGGATATTTATTATAATAGTGTTGCAGTTCATAAACCCCTCATTACAAATATGAATGCACATTTGAGAGTTCAGTGGTGCTGAAAAAAAACACAGGTACTGATCTACAGAGATGTGGGAAAACGGACATGGTTGAAACTTAGTCATCTTTTACCATATTCTCCACAAGTGGGCGAGTGCATGGGCGGCATAAAACAGGAGAATGGTACAGACGTGAATGCTGACCCCTACAATAAGGGGTGAGCAGTTCGGTGGCTCAGTTATGTTGATGAAGGCATTTTGCAGGTATGGTTTGGCTCCACCTCCTTAGAGAGAAGGGTGACTTCAAATCAATACAAAGTTGTTCTGAGTGGTCACCTTATCATATGAAGAAACATTTCTATCCCGATAGGAGTGGACTCTTCCATTATGGCGATGCCTCCATCCATAGGGTACGAGGAGTCAGTGAATAGCTTGATGAGTATGAAAATGATGTGAATCATATTCTGAGGCTTTCACAGTCATCAGATCTCAATCCAACTGAACACCTATGGGATATCTTGAACCAACATATTAGACAGCACTCTCCACCACATCATCAACACTGCAAATGAGGGAATATTTTTTGGAAGAATGGTGTTCATCCCTCCAGTACAACTCCTGAGACTTTTAGGATCATTGCTAATGCACATTGAAGTTGTTCTGGTGGCTTTTGGCTGCCCCACACTTTAAAAAGACACTTTATGTCTTTTTTTCCTTTCAGTTGTCATCCATCTGTAGATCTCAGCTTGCTTGACCTTTGTCATTTATTTTATAACAGTAGGCCACACTTCCTCAAAAGTATTTCCATGCACATCCAGGTCTATTTCCTTTGCTTGTCTCACTGTTGACTCAGCTTAGTCAAAGATTTTTTTCTCCCTGCATTTTCAGTGGATCACTGCCATCCATTTTAACAGTTTTTATTTTATTTTTTTTATTATTTATACCATACTTTTAATCTTTGTATTTTTGTGCTTGGCAATTCTGGTCGATGAGAAAGATTTCACTTTTCAGTGAGTCAGAGACAAAATATGTTCAGCTATCCAGCTTTCTCTCCAGTAGGTTTTAGTCACTGAGTGTATTGGCAGTGATTGTTTCTATGAGAGGTGATCATATCCGTAGGCCTAAGAAAATAAACAGTATCTTATGAGATGTTGAAGTACTTAATGTTAGTTTGATACCTGTCCCGCTGCACTGTGCCGCTGCTGATTAATTTAACAAATCAATTAAAAAGAAATGGACGGGCTTGTGTTACAGTCCATGTGTCTTGTATTAATGTCTATCTAGTATTACACAAAAATGAATCTATACTCAACCTGATAAGGCAGTGTCATTGTTAGACCACATTCGGAGTGGCCAAGAGCAAAGCCATGGGCTATATGGGTTCAAAAAGAAAACAATGAGGGAGGATCTCGAAACAGTGTTTAGATCCGATTTCTCTAGGGACTACAACATGCATTCATGAATAAAAGGCAAGGGCTAGAATACCATGCGTTTGTAGTGGATACCCTGCTTCTCAGGTTGTACAAAATGTCTAGAAGAGTCATTTGACAGGAGTCCATCACAGTGTATTGCCTAATCCTCCAACATGCAACACATTTAAACAAACTGGTATTAGTGTGGAGTCTAAGTAACCTTGCTATGTTCATCTTAATAGCTTGTGTATAGTTTGATTCAGCTGGTGAAATTAACCATAAACAAGGTTTAATTCAGTCAATTTACCAAGTCAGATTCATGGAGGGAGAAAAGTGATAAACTGGATTATACTATATAATAGTCTGTTTGTTGGGGTTAGTTTTTTTTAATGTTATTGTTATTCCATCATGACTCTTTCTGCTTCGTAAGTCCAGTAGTATGTACAGTGTTGAACAAAGCCTAAAGATGTCAATTTTCATCCCTTTAATATACTGGTGGTATTATCTAGTCATTTTAGATCCCATGAAAAGGGCTGCTGACTTTAAAAAATTAAAGGAATACAGCTTGCATATTAAGATGCAATACAAAACATACATTTCTCATGATTAAGTGGAATTCACAAAATAATTTATAATTGTATATAGACTATATGTATGCTGTGGTTCTTGGTACAACTGAAGCACTTGGTGGGGATAGAGATCTTTGGATCTGTGTCTGTATATGTTGGACCATCTTCTAACCTGTTCTCTGTGTTCTGTATCCTCTCAGATTTACAGTGCTTTTCTCCCATGGCAACGCAGTCGACCTGGGCCAGATGAGCAGCTTCTACATCGGCCTTGGCACTCGCATCAACTGCAATATCTTTTCCTACGACTACTCAGGCTATGGCGTCAGCACTGGCAAGCCCTCTGAGAAGAACCTGTATGCAGACATAGACGCTGCCTGGCATGCCCTGCGCACACGGTATGTTATTACATAGTTGGTCCTTACGTATCCAGAGAGGTTGCGTTGTGTAGATTAGGTTCAAATTCAACATGTTGAAAATGTGGATGAATTCAGATGGTGATGGATTGTACGTTTTAAGAGAAAGAAAGAGGGGGTGAAGAAAAGAAGATCAGGACCAAGTAATAATAATTATGTGAAGAGGGGGTGAAAGGAGGTTGCAGTTGTTATGATCAGGAAATCACTGAGATGAAGAGATCAGCATGATGACAGCTGCCATGGGAATTAAAGAATGAGATAGATGGATGAGAAGAGGGGTTGCTTAGGGGCATGTCTGTTAAGGACGTTGCGGTGTGATAAAGCTTCTCATTAGTGAAAGCAGACCTGCCCTAATTTGGCTATAGCCCTGGGGAGACTAAACACTAGAGAGCATTGATTAAGAGTTGTCTGACCGGAATTCACATTGGGCTGTAGCTGTCACTAAAATTAAGTATATTTTTGATTTTGCAGCTGTATATTTTATGCCAGATCTGCTAATTTTACAAAATATTTTTATAAGGCCATATTATGAGGTTTTCTCTGTCTCTTTGGTTTTAACCAGATATGGCATCAGCCCAGAGAATATAATCTTGTATGGACAGAGCATTGGTACAGTTCCGACTGTAGACTTGGCATCACGCTATGAGTGTGCTGCCGTTGTTCTTCATTCACCTCTAACGTCTGGTATGAGAGTGGCCTTTCCTGACACGAAGAAAACCTACTGCTTTGATGCTTTTCCCAAGTAAGTCTCTCCTGAATGTTGATCTGTTTTCTTTCTGTTTTTCAAGTCTCTCCTTAGCAGCCTCAAATATAAAATGTTTGACATATTCCTATATTTATTCTTTTTGTTATTGTTTTGAATTAAAATTGTATTAATTTGAATTTGTTTTTTGTTCATGGTATAATTAATATTTCGTACAACCTATGTCATTGGCTGTAAAGATCCAATTTTTATAAAAGAAAGCAACTACAACTGAAAATACATACAACAGTGCATAGCCCCTTTCAGTGGAAATACATTGCGTGGGCAAAGATTTGGTATAAATTTATATATGCTGTCAGGTATTAATAAGCAAACACTGCCACAGGAAATAAATCTGGCCTAACTGAGAATAAAGGAATAGAGAGCTGCTGCATTATTAGTCTTCTATAACCCATTGAGCCATGCAAAGGGCACGTGCCCCATCTTAGTCTATTTTTACCATGCCAAGCCTAAAACATGCAGCTACCGTCGCTCTTTCCAGGGGTATGTGGTTAGGGAAACACATTTATTGCACAGAATCATGAAAACTAAAAATATTTTGATGTTAATGGTGTTAATTTGAATGGTACGTTGTAGAATAGAAGAGTAATTTTAGCAAAGGTAAAATAAAATTTAAGAGAGGAATGGTATTGGCAATGAGCCATGTGTTGTCCTACACACTTCAAACCTAAATGAAAGTGAATTAGTGAATTAGTATAAAGTGAACATCTGTAGCAGACACTGTCAATGCCTATGCACACAGTGTTTGTGAAAGACAGCAAACATGGCTGCAATTGCATTGACATGGTCCTATAACAGAATACAGGTGGCTTGTTATAAACTTCAGCTACAATCTCCAACCCTGAGAGTTGGTGCTACAAATTTCTGTGCAGCTGCAAAGTGAGTGTTCACTGTTGCACTCTTCTAACTTTTGGTTTCTAAACCTTGGCCACAAAACAATTACCTGGACCAGACAATAACGACGCAGAGTAATGCTATCATTAGTGAGGCTATATCCCTTCTGTTCTTGTTGTCAGTTCAGTTTTAGTGGCTGAGTCTGACGAAGGTCAGTAGCGGTCAATGCCAGTCTTAATGCAGAGTCTAGTCCCAGATGGTACAAGTGGGTGAGGAGCAGAGGTGGTAGGAAAACAGGGAATGCCCCACTGTGTGTAGTGAGCTGAGAAAGCCTCCACTGTTCACTTGTTGTTCAAATTCAGAGTGGATAGCTGGCATGGCATCTTTCTCTATGTGTATCAGTCTGTATCTTCCCCTCCTCTTTTCTGTGTAAAACATTTCTGTATTCCACGAGGTTACTTGATTATAATGTTAAGATTTGGTGATTGTGTGCTTTATTTTTGTGGCTGTAATTATTTGGCAAAAGTAGACATCTATGTTTTGTTTAGTTTATTTTTTTAAGTATCTCACTCTGCAATTAATATGTTCATTTCTATCAATTAAAAAGCTATAAACTAAATCTCTATCATCCCAAGACTTATGCTTTTTTTGCATTTTCCAGTCTAGGGAAACTACTCTTGCAGACCAGACAAAATATAAAGCTTCACTGATCCATTAGGAAATTCTTGTTTAATCTATAACATTTTTACTGACTTCTTTTCAGAGCTCTCTGAATGCAGTTTTACATCACTATTGAAATGGCTCGTGCAATCCCTAAAATCTGACACCCTCTCTTTCCATGTTTATCATTTTAGCATCGAGAAAGTGTCCAAAATCACATCTCCAGTGCTCATCATTCACGGGACGGAGGACGAGGTGATCGACTTCTCTCACGGCCTGGCTCTGTTCGAACGCTGTCCCAAGGCCGTGGAGCCCCTCTGGGTGGAGGGAGCGGGACACAACGACATTGAATTGTACAGCCAGTATCTGGAGCGCCTACGCCGCTTCATAGGACAGGAGCTGGCAGTACAGCACGCCTGACCATCACCACCACCACAATGTCATTCTTACCATTTCTCCTAGTCCACTTGAAGCCTTGTCTCTTGGTGCCCAAGATGGGAAGGTCTTCAAGAGTCATCTAAACCGTCCCTAAGCTTACCACAGCGTCCAGGGGTGTAATGTTTCTCACACTGTAGTGCTCCATTTTCGGGGCGCAGTATGATTTTAATGGACCATGGATTGATGTGACACACAAGAAAGGAGTGTGTTCATAGACATCAGAAATGTGTGAGTATAAAAGACTTAAATTGCATTTAGACTGCTGGGTTTTTGTTTTTAGCAGAAACCTTTACAGTACAGCTGCCATGTGTTAGGTGGCAGCAGATATATTCCTATTCTGTGCAATAATATGGGCAGTGTCACAGGAAAAGAATTTTTGTTGAAATGTAATGAAAAGAGGATTAACAGAACAACAAACTGATAAATAATCATGTAGGTCAGTCACATTGTGGTCCACAAGGAAAGTTTTTGTCAGTTTTTCAGCCAGTTTGGGTGTAACTTTAATGTCCTCATCATTATCCCTTATGAAAAGGATGATGGCGAAGCATGTCAGACTCTCCATGCTCTAACATCTGTTGGGGAATATATTGGTTTTCTAATCACCTATTAAAACAGCAAACAGGTTTGTAACTAAGTTCTCTACACAGAGCCACCATTCTTTATTAAGAAAAACCTAAACAACCTAATGCAGTCCAATAGAAAAGCAATCAGGGATGATTTAACTGTATTTGGCTGTAACAGTTATTGGTGGTTTTGTATTGTACTGCATTGCATTGAAAGGTGTTATAATATCCAGTCCCCCTGATGTATGCATATTTGTGGTGTACAAATCTGGTGACTTTGCTATATTCCTGGGGAAAATGGTAAATGGACTGTACTTATATAGCGTTTATCTAGTCTTTTTGACCACTCAAAGCGCTTTACACTACTGTCACATTCACCCATTCATGTGGCGCATTTTTTTCTACATTGATGCGCACTACACACCTACACATTCATGCACCAATGACTCATACATCGGGGGCAATTGGGGTTCAGTATCTTTCCCAAGATGGACCGCTCTACCACCTGAGCCACAGCTGCTCATAAAAATGACACATAAAGATGAGTTTGTTTTTCACAGTACTGAACATTTTGCTCAGGTAACCCTCTTTTAGACATTAGGGTCAATTTGTTCCACATTTGTTTGTGTCTTTTTTGTGTTTGTTTTATGTACAGTCAGCTAAATCTCTTCAGACCCTAACCCTATCCGGTGTTAGGTCATTTTTTTACCTTTTGAATTTTAACCAAGTAGTGAACCACACTATGATCCCAAAACTGAGGTACAGACAGAAATTGGAGTTTGGTGAGCCAGTAAAACCTTAACTTTAGTCCTTTTTCTTGCTCCAAACCATTTCCCCATTTTCTGAAACACCCAGTGTTGGAGCGAGATTCGCTGTGTTGAAGAACACAAGAGCCTCAGAAAGAAAATACCTCCAGCTCCTTGGTTTAATGGGATGTCTGAGAGTCTGATAGCCCTGTCCTTTCTGTTTTAGTCTTGTTTATGTCTCACACCAGTAGGTCAACAGCTGTCAGCTAAGTTCCTGTTTCCTTCAGTGACTGGAACAGAGAAGCAACACTAAAATTAAACAGGCCATGTTTTATTTTACCTCAAGTCTGTTTTCATCCCTTTCTGTCTTTTTTTTTTAACCTGTCTGCCAGACAACTTTTTTATTTTCACTCTATCTTGAGGGGTAGTTTTGTTAAATTAAAATTATATGAAAATTTCACCTCTGAATCAAGTATTTCATGACTGTTGCCATTGTTTAATTTTAATTAATGATGAGCTTCACATCATGAGTAATTTGATAAGAACAGGAACACACGTGTAATTACAATACAGCAATATATTCTTCGGTTGTTTAAAAGTTTTAACAGAATCAGCAAGAGTTCAGTGAGAAGCTCCTCTTAGGACATTACACTTCAGTGTCAGAAACTCAACAGGTGGATAGTGTTTGGCACTTTGTTGTGAGTTGTCTAATTTGACATTGCTTTTCCACCACTATTCTACATTATATTATCTGGTAAATTTAGACTGCTAATTGTCTTCATGAAAATGCAGAACATCTCTTTCCTCTCTGGTATACAGTCAACATTATTGAAAGAGTACAAGAGTAGTACAGTAACTTTTCTAGCTACTGGTGTGAGTTTGGTAACATTACAAAACTGTCTCAAACAAGTTTTTTTTCCCTCATGATTTATTGTTTTTCTTGCACTGATTATTTTGGGAAAATAACACTAATCAATTGTCCCATTTTGCTGCAGATGCCATCTTTTTTTTTTCTTTAACATCATTGTACTCGTATACAAAGAACTGGTACAAGGTTATATGAGCCCGCTGCCTTGTTGAAATCATTTAGGGTCGACTCATAATCTTTCAGACTTGCTGCACTCCATCACTGTCTCACTAACGGCCTGTTTTACAACCAGACATGAAGTCTAAAGTATTCCTCTAAAAAAGGCACACTGGGACTTAGCCACAGAAGTAGAAATCTGTTCCCAAAATTAGTGTATCCACGGGTAAAAGTGTGTTTCTGTTTTTTTGTTGTTTTTTTTGTTTTGTTTTTTTTAACCCAGCTGAATTTATATATTTCATCTGTAGACATTCAGCATGGCATCATTCAACTTCGTATTGAAAGACGAGATTACAACTGTCCTGTTTGTTTTCAAAGACAAGTCAGGGTTTTCAGGCTTTCTTGTTGATGTATGAACCAAAGTCAAACTTTTTTGTGTGTGTTCTATCCAGTGTACATGGTGTTTATGTTTGTATCTTTGTAACCAAAGACAGAAATGTTCAAATTTAAGCTCTTTTATTAACTTTTATTTATCTGTATGCTTGGTCTGATCTCTTTCCACTACTCATTTGGATACAAATGAAATGCAAGTTTGTCCTATTACTAGATAATTAAGTTTTATCATATCATGTCTGGTTTCAAATATGCAAGAATAGAGTTTAAATAGCATAAATTAACCAAGTTTTGGGTGTTTGATTGTTTTTGTTTTTGTTTATTTTTTTCAAACTGTTTATAATTTATCATTTGTGGTGGAGTACAACTAAACAATAGTGTGCTATGAAAATGTTTAGAAAAAAACTGTGGGATGGTGTAAGTACAATGACAGATGAGCTTCAGGCAGACACATGAAAAGCTTTTATTTAAAAAGAAAACGGTCTTTAATTCAGATGTTTGAAATACTGGTGTAAGACCTGTGTATCAGTTTTGTCATCAAACATTGTTTATTATATTGACTTATTTTCAATTTTTAAAAATTCTGTCTTTTTCCAAGAATTAAAGAGTATGAGAAGCTAATAAAACATAATCAGAAATTGATAATAAATGTGGATTTTTTTGCTCATTCAAGGTGTCATTTTACAGAGAAGATGTGCTCTAATATGCAAGAGAGAGGCCTTTTCCCCAGAAACCAATGTGACGTGTGTCTCATTGAGTCCCTAATTTTCCACCCATTGCAGTCCTGGCACTTGCTGAATAAAGACCTGTCTGTAGTCAAAGGCCACACGGCTGCATGAGACCGATCCCAGAAAGACTTGGGTAAATAATTAGCTGATGAGTAAATGAGTGTTTAATTGCCGTTTCATTTCCTTGTTTGTATAGTTGTGTGTTGTGATGGTGTTGGTGTCATCTTTGCCAAAAAAAAAGGTTCAAATAATGTGTTTTAATTAAATCAGTACGAGGAGTCCACTATTTCCCAGCCTACCTTCATGTGTCTGCCACCATGTTGAATTGTGGGAAAACAGGGACAGATGGATCGTAAGCTGCGCTCACCCTTCTCCCCCTTAATACACACACACTCACACACATTTGTGCCAGATCTTTTTCTGCAGACTGCATAAACAATCTGGTGTCCCACTCAAATGCTCTTACAGATTAAAAGCAGCTGCAGCAGCACATCCCTCTGTGCAAGTTAGTGCGGCCCGACCCATTGCCTCAAACACAGTCACCACCCCTCCACACTCAAATGCACTGACTCTCACACACTCTGAGAACATGAACCCTTTTATGTTGACATGCATGAGAAGGTTTTGGATGTGATTGTTCCTGACAACAGAAGACTTAGGATTTGTGAATTAGAGAGCTCTCTTTGAATGTCTTCAACTTGTTGCGTGGTGAACCTGTTGACCAAAATCACTTAAAACTCTTAAAACATTTGAGAAGAAAAGATAACAAATTATACAGCATCTGGATTTTTTTCTATATATCACATATCACTTTTTAAATAAGCATTTTTCCCCATGCTTTTCTCATAAAGCAAACTTAAATATACCCCCCCACACACACAGACAAGAATTTGATTTATAAAATAAACAATACATAAATAATAATTAATAAACACAAAGCTGAAATAATACACAATTCTCATGCTATTCTCTATGCAGGTTGACTCTGCAGCGGACATTTGCCAGTCAAATAATTTATCTGAAATAGTGTGTTTATGGCCTGTGCCAGAGGACAAAGTTTATTTCTTAAACAACTCTCAAGTTTATCTGATTCTTACCTGATTACAACTAACAATCATCCACTACTATGGTTGTAGACAGAGACATTTGCCAGTCAAATAATTTCTCTGAAATAGTGTGTTTATGGCCTGTGCCAGAGAACAAAGTTTATTTCTTAAACAACTCTCAAGTTTATCAGATTCTTACCTGATTACAACTAATAATCATCCACTACTATGGTTGTAGACAGGGACAAGCATGGACTGGATGTGCTGTATATCTGCACTCCATCTGGGTGGGACTTGCTCCCAAGCCAAAGGGGCTGAAGGGCTGATGTCACAAGATATGAAGTGGAAACAAACCAACATGGCTTTAAGGAAAACAAAGAAAAGACTTTTTCCTTCTTTAGTATTGTGCTGCGAATTACTTATTTATTTTAGGCACGCCAGCATGCCTGCTGAGTTTATATCTTGCTTTTGTTTCTCATTATCATTCTTGCAACAGCATCTTTTGTGCATCTCACTGATTATTTGCTGTGAAGTACTCCATGGTGACTTATATGATCAGCCCCCATCCCCACAACATAAGTTCTATTTTACTTAGATTCAATTCGAAAAATCATGTGCAAGAGTTTTTTCTTTCAAATTGCATTGCATATCTGATTCTAGCAATACATGGTATATTTAGCTGATATTGTGGTTTCTTGTTGTTGTTTTGTAGATTTTTAATGTCCGACCCTGAGGCCCTGAGGTGAGAGACCATTTCTCTGTGTGTGGCTGTGAAATGAAGCTTGCTCACTCTGATGAACTATCTTGTCACATTTGCACTCACACAGGAGTAAAACCCTTCATGCAGAGCAACCACCTGTTGAAGTTTGCTCACCAGTCACTCTGTCCACCAGCCTGTCACGGTACACCAAAAAATAGGGTGAAGTTCCAGAAATCAAGGTACCACGATGCCCTCTTCTGGCAATTTTTGGAGTGCCAGCCAAACTCTTCTTAAATGGAACTAAAGAAAAGGACATTGTTTCATTTACCACTAGCATTAATACTTCTTGCCTCAAAATCATCTATCTCAAACTCTGTGTCTGCCTAGCCAAAGGATGGAATGTTTTTCTAGAGCCTTGAAAAAATTAAATAGAAACTTAGAGGATGTAATGATCCCTTTATTAAGAAACGACAACCTTTCATTTCATGTTTTAACAATCTGCCCGTGTTGCGTCCTGAGTGAGACTCACCTGTTGGGTCTATTGTACCTACTGTATATCCTCTGTCCTTCCCTTGTCTCTCTAATTGATACTCTACTGTGGTTTTACACTATAATCATGGTACTATAGAGTTTTGCTAATTGAACCTTAAGGCTACCTGTGAGGGCAGGTGGGTGGGTTAGTTTGAATTTTTGGTTTGCTGTTGTTTTTGTGGTTTCATGTTCATCATTGTTTGTGAAATATTAAAAATATTGCACCTTTAATCTTGTCATATTTTTGAAAGAGGAAATCAAAAAGTAGATATAGCTCATTAAGTGGAGTAAATCTATCATATTGTCCAGTGTTTTCATTACAATAACTCATATCCAAGTAATACTGCTGCAGGGATGAAAGAGGTAAAAGTTTCCAATATTTTACCCGAAAACTTGAAAAATTAGAGAAAAATTCCAAAAACTAACAAGAATCAAAACACATATATTTTTACCCCTTTTTCTGTTTTTGTTCCCTCTCCTATGGTAACTGCTTTAAATAATGTACAGTATGTTTGTTTTAGCTCTTTGATTTTGTCATATCATCTCATGAATGTTAAATGACAGCACAAGGCCCTTGGATTCGTGCACCTGTATTCAGTAGATGTTGCGCCTGTTGGTTGTTTGAGTTCTCAACAATGACTCAAACCCAAGTAAGAAATGTACAAATATATAAAATACACACCTAAACCACAACATAAATGTTTTGGATTCCTTTGACTCTTGAAGTAGTATGTTTCGAAATACTATATTCTGGAGAAGGTGACTCTCACTCATTCCTGCTGTGTTGATATCAAAATCTTGTAAAATAAATCTACAAAAAATAAATCCTGAATTTTAAATAAAATCCCGCATTTGTCATAAAAATGCACGTTTGCCTTTGAATTTCTGGAGAAGAGATTGTCAAGCGCAGCAAATCCAGCTTCAAGAAAGGAAGGTCATGACTGCTGCACACCAGTCAGCAGAAATGTCTTCCACTCAGCGAAAAATAACTTGGGCTCTGTCCAGAACAGCCTCTGGTTCTTCTATTGACAATGTCAATCCTGACAGGACTGAGGATGGTATCCATCATGACACAAGGGTAAGGGTAAACAGACGGAAGCAGAGCTGCCTTCATCTGAGGAGCATTGCTTTGTCAGATAGATGTACATTAAAATCCAAATTCAACCAAGAGCCAAACAGAACTGTGAATTATATTTTTCAGGAAGTTCATCCAAGGATTAGAAGAAACCAAAAACACACATCATAATACTGATAATAATTTATTTATTCAGGTAGAAGAAGAGTCTTTGGCAGTGAAGAACACAGGAACTGAGGGTAATTTAATGAGAACATTTTCAAATGAAATGCTGAATGGAGACTAATAATAAAAGCCACGAGGGCCATTAACATAAGTCCACTGTGAACCAGTTCTCTGTCACATTAAGTGGTAGCACTAACATGTAATCGTGACACAATAGAAAGACATTGCTGGACCTGCGGAGAGCAACTGAAAGGGATAAAAAAAACTACTTTGTGAGTGTTGATCTGCAAATGTGTTACTATTATTTGGGGTGATGAAGTGTTTGCGGTGTTGCTGTGAAACTACAATGGTGCTGGAAATGAGAAGTGTGCCCATGAAACAAACAGATAGATGTTTACTATGTGAAGAGGTGTTTGGTTTCAGTGAGTATAATGAGGTAAAGAGTCCCTCATTTAAAGATTTCCAAATATAACACAGTACAATTAGCACTGGTTAAAATATGACACTTTCTGAATTCAATAACATTTACTTTTAAAAGCCTCTATCACTCTCCAATCTGGCCTACTTTTCAGGCTTGAATTGTGTTACAAATACACACACATATACATATATATATATATATATGTATATATAAAAGCCAACAATTACAAACAAAAATACTGATTAATTTTGTGAAGCGGGAGTAAACCACTAACAGAGTGGCCTGCTCATTCTTCTTTAGTCACATCCCATTGGCATCTACAACCAACTGACAAGTGCAACTCTATAATTCATATAATGAAGGGCAAAGAGGTACAAGTATGCATCAGTTTGAGATAATGTGCATGGTGCTTTCCATTTCAGTAATTCGCTTCCCTCCTTTCTTCTCCTTTTGTTGTACACCTCTTACCTTTGTTTTTTGTTTTTTTGTTGTTTTTTTTTAAACAAGCACAAGAAAACAGGACAAATTGCATCTCTACACCCTAAAGATAGGGCAGGTAAGGCCATTTCAACATTTGCCGAGGACTTGCTAAAACCAAGTACTGGAACCAATCCGAATGCATGTGACACTGCATTCATCACACAGCTCACAATATGAGAGGGGCTGGACACACACACACACACACAAACACACACACACACACACACACAACAACACAGACACAGACACAGACACCCACACACACAGACACACACAGTGTGCACACTGTGCACACTGTGCACAAGGCAGACATGGCAGGTAAGCATGTCCAACTAGGGGAAAATAATGACATCACAGCTTCTGTCAATCAGTTCATCAATATCATTCAGATTACTGTCAGAGGTCCATTCACTCATCAATAAAGGCAACAGGACTAGAAACTCAGTCCACTTCTCCCTCTACTCCACCATCCATCTACTATTTCTGCATTCATCACTCTTCTATTACCAGAAAAGTTATTATTCAGCGACACAGACATCACAGGACAAAAAAGAAGTTCATTTCAATATCAGAATACTGTCGGAGGTCAGGAGTTTGGCCGCTCCCACGTGTGCAAAAACCTGTCGTAAAGAGCGGAGGCCACTTGGGGTCGCTGTACACTCTGTCACAGGCATCACTAGTCAAAAGTTTAGTCCCACTGGCACAGCAGTCCCGCTACAGATCCATGTTCCATATTAAGGTTGGGCAAAGGAGTGGCACCGCTCTGGTAGAGACTCAAATGTCTAAGAGCTCATCCGGATCCATCTGTTCCACCTCGAATCCAGTGATCCTCCAGAGCTTCCTCAAGTCCATTCATCCATCCAGCCTCTCCACCTAAAACCCAGCACTTAATATCCAGTTCATGCCCTGCGTTGTCCTGGTGTTAGTGGTGTAAGGGCAAACTGCTGGGTCGTAACAGTCCGGTCACAGCGTGACTTTGCTGAGTCTAAGCGAGAGGCTCGAGCGCTGCTGGGTTCGAGGGAGTGTGGAGCTACACCGGCTTCGCAGCTGGACTGGCCGACCCGCTGAGCCTCGCACGCGCAGCAGGAAATCGAAGTTAGCCGAGGTGTTCATGGCGTAAAAGACATTGGCATTGTCTGGGATCACCAGCTCTATGAGACAAAGACCAGGCGTAAGTACTTCTTGTTAGTGCTATTATGCTTCGAATCAGAAATACATTGGTCATTGTGGTTAATTAAGTTTGGAATTAGGCTGATCACTGCAGTAAATTACAATAATGAGAATGCTAAATCGCTAATACAAAGCGTGTTTCATCATAGTTTTATACAGTAACTCCTGCTTAACTGTATTCATTGTTACTCTGACAATATGCCCTGCAATTATACTGTCAATGAAAGATGTAAGTTGAGGCATATTTGTACAAAAGCTACACATAGAAGCCAACATCTAACTAGGGACCCCCGGTTGGGAAAGTGTAGGGCTGGTACAACTGCATACAAAATGATCAACTCAAGATCTCTGGGATCCCAAAGGATCCAGCGTGGGAAAAATGAATGTGCCGGAATTTTAAAAGTAGAGCTGTGTTTTACCTCTCTCCTCAGAGATGACTTGTACCAGCTCGTACCCCTCCTCTGGCTCCTCCTCCAGGTTGTGCTTTGCCATGGCTCTAGAAATCACTGCCGGAGTCTTGTCTTGATTGGTCAACTATTTAGGCAATAGAAAATTAAGTGACATGGGTTTTAATAAAAAAAGATGTAAACATGTAAATCTTAAAACAAACAAGCACAAACAAATAATATTTACTCACCAGTATGCTCTTGTAGAGATTCCCGTTTCCGTTCTCCAGACTGACTCTTATGATGCACGCGTCCTGGGCCTGGGTGTTATAAGCTGGTGAACTAGGGGACATCGGGGTGAGGGAGACAGAGCGTCTGTGGGTGCAGGCGGGCCCAGGGAGGGAGGGGGACGCAGGAGTCACAGAGACACTGGCTGTCGATGAGCTGGTGTCCATGGAGTGGAGTGAATTACAAGAGGAGGATTCTGATAGCTGAGGAAACATGAAAGAAGTCACATACAGACAGACGGAACCTTGACACACAGCGACACTGAACCTCGATGATCTGACAATTGCTTTGCAGATATATGAGGTGGGGGTCCAGGCACTGAAGCCTGTGACGTGCTACGATTATAAATAAAATAGTTTATCATATAAACCTTTGCCTGCAAATGCAGTACTTTGACTAAGGGACTGCACAAAAATTAAAAATGGGGAGTTGTGTATTCTTTTGTTTGGCTTTGCCTAAATTTTCCTTTTCCAAAGTAGTTCATGGAGTCCCTGAGTTTGGCTAGAAGAAAGACGTGTTATTAGATGTCCCACCTTGTTTTGCTGGGAGTCGGCAGTGTGAGTCGGGGGGGTGAGACCTTCACTGTCTGACGGGCTGCTGGAGTCACTGGAGGACACACTGACGGAGTCCATGCTCTCCCCGGAGCTGCCAGTGGGTGGCGATCGCGGCGTCTCTCTGACCGGAGAACTGGCCGCATTATTGTCTGTTCCAAGAAAGAGCCTGGAGAGTAGGAGACGTGAGTTATTAGATAGTAAAATAAATAGGTCACAGCGTGTGACACGGCCAACGTGGAACATCTGAGCCGAGGAAACGTATTTTAGACTCAGCTTCAGCCGTTCAAACTAGACCCTCCCCTGGTGAGGTTCTATTAACATCTCTCCTCTGGATTTACTCACAGGCTGAGTCTCTTCACCATGCTTTTTCGAGGTTTGGGTGAAGCCGGACTGCTGTCGCCAAGACCTTCAATCTCGCAGGACAAGGCATAGCTGCAAGAAAGAACATTAATAATAAACCTTACACCTTATGAAACATTACCGGATCATGTGCTAAACGGTTTAGGGAACCGTGAATTCTCGGTAAGGGAGAAGGAAAGAGAAAGTCAGAGGTAGTAAAAGACAGGGATAAGGGAGGCTCACAGAGCAAAAATAACAAGTACAATAGATCAGCAGGGAGTGAAGACACTGAAGAGAAAGGAGGGAAAGGAGCTCCTATTGTATGTTTGTTAACAATAGATCCTACAGACTATGACCTCATGGACTAATTTGCTTGTTTTCTAAGGGATAATGGTGCAATCATGAGAGAAGGGGATTCTGTACCTCTCCTCTTCATTGAGCTGAAGCTGGGTCTTAAACCAGCGGAGGAAAGTCGGTTCTGGAGTCAGACAGTAGCTGTTACAGGCCGACTGAAGCAGCTTGATCTGAGCTATCACTTCAAACTCCTGCGGGGACAGAGAGAAAGGCGCCGGCGTTAGATCTGTTTAACTTAAAACATGCGGCACGAGCCAGCCGACCTCATCATGTGACAACTGTCGCGGCGTAATCATGTCGGAGGAGGGGGACTGCAGCTACACTCACCCTGCGCCTCTTCTCAAAGTTGATCAGACCACCCTGCAAAAGGACACAAAGAGCACGCTGTCAGACCCTGAACATCACATACCAGTGGCTGCTTAGACAAACAGCGTTAGGTAAACCACTCCAAAAACGGACCGACAAAATTCCTCACGCACTCATGGAAACTTACGCCCCAGTTTCTGACAGCGGTTACACAGATAGACTCTCAGATCTGCAGAGCTGTGTAAACTCACAGACACATGCTCTCCAATATCAAAACACACACAGAAACGCAAACAGGCACACACACCCACACACACACACACACACACACACAGACACACAGACAATCAGCAGGTGTTAAGGATTTTCTTTTACCTCCACTAGGTCGGGCAGGGCTGTATCCAACATGGTTAGATCGGTAAGGAAAGTCCCCAAGTACGGTATAGTCCCTTGCATTGCTCCCTGTGGAGAGAGAGTTACTTGATTAATTTAACAATCGGGTAAATTCAATTCAATTCAATTCAACACAGGCTTAATTCAAGTACAGCAATTAGCGCATTGAATAAACAAAGTTAAGCATGTGGCTTCATCATAGTGGAGTGGCTAGAACTCACTTTACAGTGCATTGCTTTAGAGGAATGTGGTGTTTAATATCATAAAGCTCTGTTTTAGCTCTGACTGAAAAAAGATCCATTTGTCTGACACTGGTCGTCAAAGCTCTTAGTCAGACGGTCTTTGTCTCACCATTTCCCTCTGCAGCTGCAGTCTCTTATGGGTGCGTTTCTGGTGCTCCTTGGCACAACTTTCCAGACTGGCAAACTTTGAAGTGCCTTCCTGTAGGGCAAATAGAAAAATAGCTTCGGTCCTTGAGATCCTATCTAGTGAGGGAAGGAATGTTTCCAGGATTTCCAGATCAAGTCTCAGTTCTTTGCAAATAATCTCTACACATTTGGAAAGTGGGATTTTAATAGAGGATAATAATTTCACTAATCCCTCAGATATGAGATAGCTGATGAAGTTAGAACTCACCCTCATGAGTAGTTCTCTGCTGGTCAGGTAGTTGTTATGGTCCGAGAAAATGTCCGACAGTTCCTCAAATGTCTGCATGCTGTCTCTGCGTCAAGCACGGACACATGTTAGGTTATGATACTGGGCACAGCAGCTAGAATACACATGCAAAATAAACACTGAAGAGTTCCTGTTCAATTCTGCCAAGAGGCTCATTCTTCTATCGAAACCCGCTGAGATTATCTGCATAGTCTAGAAATTGGAGGCTTACTTGTGCACACAGGCCCATGCTCTTTTCAGCCTGTACAGAGGATTGGACTGCAGTGCGGACACAATGGCTCGCAGAGACGAGAAGTTTTTGCGTATGCGACACTCCTGTTAAAAGCAAATGAACAGCAGTCTGTCAGAGCTTCACTCATGTTTTTTTTAAATATTTTCCACGTATGAGTTGGCGTGTTTGTCTGTGGCCTTCACCTGAGCGATGTCGATCCAACGCTGGATGACCCTCGCTCTGACGTGCGGTCTGATCTGTTTGTGTTTCAGCACTGTGCTGACCACGCAGGCTGCCACGGCATTGAACTGAGTGATGGTGGCACGGATGGTCGGGGCGCTGTGCTTGTTGTGCTTCTTATCCCTCTGAGACCAGATAGAGCCCAGGCAGTGGTGGGGTACAACCTTTTTGAACAGCAGCTGGAGAAGAAGAGGCCGATGTTAGTATGACGACACCGAAGAAACATTGCAGGGATGTAACCTGCGTAACCTTTCCCGCCCACACAACACAAACTCTGCCAATCCTCCCGTGTCCATCTCCTTTCCCTCCACTCACTGCATCCATGTAGGTCAGCTGCTCGGCCACAAGGTCTGCGTCAAACGACAGGAAGTCCTCCTGGACCTCAATCTCCACTTCCTCCTCTTCCCCCAGGCAGAAAGAACTGTTGCCATGGAAACCAGCTGAAAGCAGGGACACGGAGTTTGTTTGAAATTTAAAACGCTAAATAGTGCTGTAGTGAGCATAACACTATGTGTAAAAAAAAAAAAAGACTTTGAAAAGACAGTTTGTTAGTTACCATCAGCGTCATCCATGCTGGCCTGACTCTGCAGCTGCTCCAGCAGACCCTCCGCCCGCCTAAGGGCCTCCGAACCGGGCAGGGCCTTGCGCAGGTAGTCCATTAGCCTGTGGAGACAGGGGTAGTCCGGAGGCTCCTGGAAGTCCTCAGGACACTGGTCCAGCCAGGCACGCAGGATGGAGGCCAAGGCACTGCGGAGACAGCGAGGAAAGGTTTGAATGATCAGAGAGCTGGTAATGATAGAAAAGCAGATGTGAAGCTCTAGTGACAGTAACAAGTAACAGTGAAATGCATCTATAGAAAGCTGCTCATATGAAATTGATGGAGATATACATATGAAAATGTATCTCACTTTCTGATTGCTCCATTGGTTTCAGAGCCTTGGCATCTGCCTGTGTCTTGCTCGCTTTCCTCCACACATCCATACCTGCGGCAGAGAAGAGGGAGTGAGCATATCTAAAACTACCACAATGTCTAGTCAGTACATCATTTAGGTTTTAATTAAGCACCTCACTCCAGCCTACCTGTCAAGCAGTAGCTGCAGTACAGTCTGTGTGCTGGTGAAGGCTCTGTAGGTGGACAGGAAGATGGAGGTGTAGGTGAGGTCATTGTCTCCAAATGCCGTCAATAAGGTCTCCACCAGACGCTCCAGCGTTCCGGCACGGATACTGCGGATTTTGCAGGTCTCCAGTTGGCTAACCGTGTGTCCGGGAGGCAGACGATCCCCCTCCGCCTAAACACACACATTTTTACACTGTTAAACTATGGTGAAGTGAGGAACAGTATATTTTTTACAGTGACTTAGATGGTGCTTCCAAAGCTTTTCCTTTGTTTTTTTGGGCTTTGGATGCATGTAGTAACATGTTCATTCTTAAGAAATGTTAGGTTGCCTCGTTTCACATCCGGATACATTTGGGCCATGAGAATGGGTAAGCTCCATCTGTTAAACTTCAATGGAAGTGAGACAATTCAATAGAAGAGAAAAAGATGGAGGGAGGGAGGAAACAATCTTGACCTATATTTAATTCCGATTTTTCCAGATGTGTCCAACTATTGTGTCTGCAAGGAAATGGACAAAATGGTTATAAAATGGGCAGGGAGATAGTAGAATAAGAGGTGGCACAGACGTGGAAAGAGAGAGAGAACGAGAGAGAGAGAGCGACAGAGAGAGAAAGAGGGAAAGAGAGCCCTCGGTGAAGTTAGCACGCTACAACAGGAAACGCAACAATCTGCTTTTAATCACGGCAGGCCCCTCCTCCACCGTCCCTCCAGACAGAGAGGAGGACAGCGGCAGAGCCAAGTTCTCCCAACATTCCTCTCTGATAACAGCTCAGCACAAACAAGAAATGCGATTATTTATTATCGCCGTGAGCTGACCCATCGTTCAGCCACACACAGGTAAAATTTACAAAACATTAAAATTCACTGACTTTGCAACCGAATCCACAAACTACTACACACACTCCAAACAATACACAGGGCGTAGGCCTACAATCCCACTGAATGTAATTGCTGTTATTCACCGACAACTGACTGTTTATAGTAAATATACTGACGTCTCAATGGGGATCACTCTTTATTCTACTCAACAGACAGTGTTGCTGTATAAAGTACCAACATTGTTTTAGTTAGCTGTAATACAGCTGGCAGTTCATTTCGTCAATACATCAATACAGTCTTAAAGCCTAAGAGCTGTTATCTATTCTTCTTTCATGTGCCAATCCCCATATCCAAAGCTGAGCACGAAGAGACAAATAAACTAACAATACAAGATCCTTATTTTACTTGTAAACATTGGAAAACCCCATATATCTGGCTTGTAGTTTCTGTTACGTTGGGTTCATGCATTCTTGTAGGCTTTACTGAGAAAACTCACAAGAGAAACTATGGATAATACCCCTAATTGGCCGTTCTGGGCAGTATAATAATATACTGTATAACATCTTATTATGCTGATATAAACAGCACTGCAGGAAACAGTAATGCCTCATAGGCACTGAAAAAATGCACAACTCAAGGAAAAGCCTTTAACACCCATTTTTCTTGTCATACCAGCGTTTCATTAAACACTGCTGTACAAAGGAACGAGCAGTTTTGTTGGCAGCCAGGAAAGTCAGGAAATCACATGCTTTGGCTAAACGGCCCAGGCCCTGGTCAAACTGTTGATTTTCAGCAGGCAACTAAAAGGTGTCGTCTAAACTGGGAGGTTTACAGCTCAAATGTTAAAACAATAACAGCCCCCGGCGGAGCACGATGCTGAGAGACGCCCTGCAATTGACAGACACAGTCTGCTACAAACAGTAGAGATTAGTTTTTTTTGTTGTTTTTAAGCTCTGCAAGATGGATGGACTGGATTGCTTTTATAAATCACCCACACATGATAAATTCCACATTTTAGACTTTTCCACTTGGGATGAAAATTTGAGGTTTGCAGTTTTTGCCACAACAGGTTGAGAAAGCAGAAAAAGGTTAAAAGGTTTTAACATGTATAATCTGCTCCGCTGAGTGTTTCAAGCTTTAGTCCTGTCTTCCTCAAGAGAGGACCTCTGATTGTGTCAGAGAGCGAGACATCAGACAGGCATGCTCACCCCCAGCCATCTTGCTCCCTTGTTGGCCGCCTGCTGAATCTGCACCCTTTTCAGTGTCACATTGTAGATGGCTCCTTCCTCGACTTCCTCCCCCCAGTCCTGCACCGAGCTCTGCAAGAAGAGTGGGAAAATGTTTAGAAACCTCCGGTGGAGAGAAGAGATGCGTTCTACGATAAAAAAAAAGACACAACAATTTCCTGTAAGCCTGCAAGCTTTAGAGCTAACTTCCACAACAAGTTTCATTAGAATAGTTTTACAATTTAGGAATTTAGCCTTTTGTAAACTTCTCTAAGAAAAGCAGATGGAAGAATGAGGAAAACAAAGAAACACAACCGCAGCAGTCAAACAAACTAGGGAGAGAAGGACTGAGGTGCAGTAAAACATCAAGAAGGACCAACTCCCCAACCCCCACCACTGCAGCTCGCCAGGCCTCCCTCCATGCTTTCCCGTCTTTACTCCCTCTTTTCTTTCCAACCCATCTCTTCCACCATGTGTCTCTGGAGCATAAGTTCGAGCTGGACTGCTTTTCCCGGGGCTCAGAAAAGCTTGAGATGAGAGCCAGAATGGATGAAGTCTCTCCAACAAATCCCTACGCAATAAAATTTGAATCACTCTCTCCGCTGATGTCTTTGTCTGTTTGTCGGCCTCATTATACAAGCCAAAGGAGCTTGATTACAAATCTTGCCTCGAGAGCTCAACCACACTTAAGTTAAGTTGTAAGACAAGATGGATTAGTCCTCGTCATGCAGCCATGGACCTGTATGTACTGTGTCTATCTCTATTTGTTAAATCACTGACAAACTGACAAAATAAACAGAGAGAGCAAATTAAAATACAAAACTCTAGCTCAGAGAGAACAGGAGAAAACAGAGGCAGAGTTCTGCTGAGGCATCAACATACGGAGACAAAAACAGAGGCAGGGAACAAGCGAGGGAGATGGACTAGCCAAATATAAACACCACGCATGCAGTATTATGGCCAAGTCCTTACACACACACGCTGGCGGCGGCAGGCAAGATCACTCTCACTTGTCCCCACTTTCATTTGCACAGTTCAGTGGCAAAGTCCAAACTATTCCCCAAACAGAAGGGATATCAGAAAAGAGGTCAGGGGTCAAAGTCGCCGTCAACAGGCTCAGTGGACGGTGCTGGGGTCCAGTGGCACTCGACCATGGACGGGCTATGTTTTGGTTTGACCAGAAACATGTGCTGCAGAAATGAAAAGAAAGCCCTCAGACAGAAAACACAAAGGGAAAAAGGGAGAGCAGGAGTAAAACGGATTTTAACTGGCTTTGACAGACAGAAATCAGCAAGCATGTCTGCGTTGCCGCATTTGTCTGAAGCCCATCTACATGCCCGTCCCATGCCCCTTTTCGGCATCCTGTCTTAAGGTCAGCAGCATGTCTCTCTGCCCCTCGCTTTAGCCGCTGCTGGCTGCAGGCTGGATGTGCTGGCACGGAGACAGATAAATACATCAGTGCATGAGTCATGCAGTCCACACACTCCCAAAACAATAGCGGGAGGTCTCTGTGCTGGCCGGCCCAGGCTGCTGAGTTCACAGTCTGCACACACAGCCTGCTTTTTGTCAGCAAGCAGAGCTGGAGATGTTTTTCAGAGCAGGGTTTACACACACTAACACACACACACACACACACACACAAAAGCACTACTTCACCAAGTTTAGGGCTCATTTTCAGTAAAAGTTCCATGAGGTTGCATGGAAATGGGAACCAAAACAGTCTGCCACGGAGATATTTCCATTCACCAGATAGAGGACAAGGCAGTATATCTCATACGGGCCTATCAGAAACATTACCGAGTTGTTAGGGTGAGTTTACGGAGAACAACGCACATCACATGATGGTGGCCGAGGTGTAAACAGGAGATGAGTTGTTTACTCCCTGTTAAAACTTGGATCCATCCACAAAAGATGCTCAAGAAGTGCAAGGGGAGGACAGACAGGAGCCCAGTAGAGCTGGGACAGTGCTAAACTGCCCATCCGACTATCAGCTGTGTGTGAAACAATACTCCCAAGATAACAAGAGCAGTAGTGCAGCGTCTTCGGCGCTGATCTGTTGGCTTTTGTGCGCAGCTGAGACCCGCGGAGAGACGGCGATGGCCCCGGGGTTTCACCACGGGCCCACAGACAAAAAGTTTTCATATCCATCATCAGGGAGGGGAAAGTTAGATCGAGTTCATACACTGATGGAAGTGGCAGTGGATTAAAAAAAAAAAAATTGTATCCAGCTTTGCCCACGTTTCCAAACTCTGCTTTACGCACCGGCACTGTGGGTTAAACTGGATTTAAAGTCTAGTAAAAATCATTAAAACTCAGTGTTGAACTGCTCCCCCGCTGCTCCCCTCCTCCTCCTCCTCTTTTCCCCTTTATCCGCTACTTTCCCAAGCCCACAAACACCCCCCCTCCTCCTCCTTTCTCTCCCCCTCTTGCCCTCTTTCACCTTTCTCCCTCTCCCCCACTCTCCAAAACCACAAACTCAACAACAGAGCACAGTGGACTGAAAGCCACGAGAGGATTCTTTTGTTTTGGTTTGTTTTGTTTATTTGTTTTTTTTTTTTACCATTTTAGTTTTCCAGGCGAACTTCATGGTGAGCGTTTCTTTCATGATCCGGGGACAGCATCAGAGCTCGGAGGTAATCCGACAAGGAGAGAAGAAGATGCGTCCCTTTTATGAGAAAAAACCCAAAACGCCAGGTCCTTGCTGTAAAAAAAATATATATATTTTCTCCTTCAGCACACACACACACACACACACACGCCCGCGCGCGCACACACACTCTCTGGTCCGCTCCTCTCCAAACTCCAGTCTCCTCTCTGTCTGTCAATAGGTTCTCCCCTCTTCTACTGAATAACCGGACTCCTCCTACTTGCACTCACAACAGTCCCGTTCAAACTCCTCCTCCTCCTCCTCCTCCTCCTCCTCCTCCTTCTCTTTTTGTCCGACTTGCATCAGAAGGACAACAACGTGCGTGCACAGACACAGGGTTGTGATCTCTGTTTGCGCAATACATCATAAATCTGTTTCCTATGAAATAGAGTAAAGGAGTAATTTTAGTATTTAGTGCCAAGGGCTTCGTTTGTGTCCTGCTTTACGGGAAATGACTTGTAATTATGAATTTTACTAAATAAAATGAACGTTATAAAAATTTTACATTTTTTATTGTGATATTGCTGCTGTTGTTGTAGTTTTTTTTGTTTGTTTTATATTCGGTAAAACAAGCTTTTTCTGGAAATGAAATGGACATAAATCCTTGTGATATACCCTTAAAAAAAAGGGGGGGGGGGTATTCCTGAGCGTTGTCCTGAAACAGACCAAGAAAATTGACTTATTCCATCCGATTTTTTTAGGAAACTCTTCCTTTTGTTATTTGATCTTAAATCATTTTCATTAATCTTATTTCAATTTAGTTTAATTTACTTTAGTTGTCTCTAATTTAGCTCATCACTTTAAAGGGTAGGTTCTTATTTTCCCATGTCTGTCTTAAAACAATACTCACATGCCCATATGTATCATAAAAGAGCTATAGTCATTGTGATTGTCTCTATTGGCTGTGAAGAAAAGATCCTTCAAAACAGGATTCCAATTTAACGGATGTAGCTTTGACTGTCTGAGTGAGACAAATTATGTCAGAATCTTAAAGTTTTTTAGCGCAAAATCTATTTTTGTTCCCCTAGATTGTAAAAATACTGGAAGATTACCCCATTGTTTGACTGTGAAATGCCGTGTTTCCAGGAAATACGACTTTGGATTATGCCTCTGCCACTTCCACTGAGTGGATGAAATGATGTGCTGTGGGCCCTATAGCCGTCTTTTGTGCAAAGCAGCTGCAGCCTCGCAGTCCCTGCGTGGGACAATACAAGGAAGGCCGTAGATGCCGTCACCAGTACTGTGCATTGTCAGTGACGAGAGGAGAATAGGCTGAGTGTGTGAGAATGGGTAACACTGATCCACTGTGAATGTTCCTGCACACGTATTCAAAAAGCCCACTTGTGTGAATACAGGGGAAGATATGAATCAAGCACCCCCTTTGTCAAGGGGTCTTTTTGTACAAAGTTGTATCGTAAACTTATATCAACTGTGATCAAGCTGTGGTTCATACATTTACAAGTCCAGTTAGTCTGGTGATCAAATGCCAAACTGCTGATCCAGAGTCATAAGGACCATCCGGAGGAGACAGAAAGAACCTTATGATACTCACTGTTGGCTAGACCTGCAGCAGTCCCCTTCTCATGTGTCTGTGTGTGTACGTGATATGCCTACCCACTCCTCTTGCTCCCATAACACCAATACGTACCCCCCAACGTCACACTCAGCGTCACTGAATGTTACACACCACAGTGTCAAGGAGGGTGCACACACACCTACAAACTAGGTGGCCCCTTTTGGCCTCCCACCTTTGCTCAGAGTGCACTAAAAGGCCACGGAAGCCTCTGCTCCATCAGTGTTTCTCAATGTTTAGAAATCAACCTATTTATCAGTTATTCCTCCTGCTGACCGTTTATCCCACTATATATCTGGCCGGGCTCCAGTTCCCAGACCGAACTGCCCCGGTGTCCACTAGGGTCCCTGGAGCTCTGGGAAGCCCAGAGGGGCAGTGGGAAGGTTGTGGCCCTGCACGACCTCCACGTCTGCCCCGGGGGTATTCGAGTATTAGTGTCACAGTGGGAGTGATGTCATTTTTCAGTGCAAACAAGACGTCGAACAAATGTGACAGCTGCTGCTACATCTAACAGATGAGCAAATGAATAAGCACAACTTTCAACTTGAGATCAAGACATGGAATTTATTCTCTTTCTCTGGGGTCCTGGTCCATTAAAGTGAGATCAGCAAGCTAGTATAAGTATCATAAAAGGTCTGTTTTGTATTTTAAGGTTCTACAGAGAAATAAGAGGCCAGATTTGAGCAAATGTCAGAGCTGTTTTTAGGTATTCTGGATCAAGCCCCCGGTCTTTAAGTTTTAAGTCCTTCAGGGAAAAGCCAAGTGAAAAGAATAGCTTGACATTTTAGGAAATTTACTTATGTGTTTTCATGCTGGAATTAGATGGGATAGACTGCTCACTAATAAGCACAATATATCTTGTTTTTTTAAGCTACACAAAAAGAGAAGAAAATGGAGTGTTGTTGTCACTGTTGGCGACTTCACTGTGACAAGACTTCAAGAAGGTACTGCTCCTGGCAAAGCAATGGTCCTACACAAAACCACATTTTTAGACTTTCTCTTGGCCAGAAAGAGAATATGCTTATTATGCCCCCCCCCAAAAAAAAAAAAAATCATTCCTTTAACTTGCAAGACTATATAAGCAAGATGCAAGTCAAGGAACCAGTCCTCACAAGTCTAATGGGAGCTGAATATTAGAATGACACAACATCTGTTAATAATGTTGCTTTTTTTTTCGCTGAGACCATGTCCTTTTGATGCAAAAGGCTCAGGATGAATTATTCAAATTGTGATTAAACAAGACTTGCCTGGTGCCATCTTACTTAGTGGTTACTGTTCTTGGATTTTACCAGTCAAAAATTGAGACTTGATTGCCTTTTTCCTTTCAAGTGTGAAGTAAGACAAGTCACACAACAGTGATGTCAAGTCTAGTATCAACAGCACTGAAAGAAGCATACAGATCCTTTACCTAAGTAAAGACAGTAATACAGAAATGTAAAAATACTCCATTTCAAGCAAAAGTCTTGTATTCAGATGTTCTAAAAGTAAATTATAGAAGCATTTTCTAGAAAAATGCACTTTAAGTATCAAAAGCAACTACTCATTATGCTGAGTGGACCCTTTGAGATTGCTATAAAATTATATAATATAATACTGAGCAATAACTACTGATTCATTAAAATGTAAAAGGCATTCTATTAGCACTAATTGTAGGTGTCTTATATACTGTTTGGTGATTTATTCCAACGATACATCACTTTTCATAAACCTAATGTATTTTTTGATGAAACACATTAATCTCTAAAGTAATTCTAGATTGTATTTAGCTGTCAAACATGTAGTGAAGCAAAAGTACAATATTTTCCTCTGAAATGTTGGATTAGAAGAGGTATAAGCGGTATAAACTGAAATACTGATGTGAAGTGTGTGTAAGATTTCCTATAGCCTGAATGGAAAAGTTCAAGAGAATGTGGCAGAGGTGAGTGGCACCATTATATTCCTGTGTTTGAAAGGCTCTCAAATAATGCACAGGATATTCCGGCACTACAATACAGGCCAATCCCGATTCCAAGTTTTGCTCCCTCTTCGAAGACTAATGACGCAATCATACTTAGGAAAGCCCTCAACGAAGGACAAAACATTTTTTTTTTGTCTATAACAGGTTCCTGCCATTACTGGACTTCCTAGGCAGGCTCTTCTCTCTTTTCCACAGAGTCCGAACAGGGAGCCAGAGCATAGACAGAAAGGGGACAAAAAAAGGAGGAGCACTGCTCGCTTTGTTATTGCACCAGTGTGGGGGAAAACGCACATTCCAGGAAATCTCCCACTTCCTGCCTCCAGCCTCCTGACTCCAGCAAGGCTGCTGTCCTCATACCTGACTGGCTGGGAAGCCTCTCTGGCCTGGAGCATGGACATAAAAGCAGACCAATAAGAAAACGGAGGAGAGGAGAGGAGAGGAGAGGAGAGGAGAGGAGAGGAGAGGAGAGGAGAGGAGAGGAAAGGAGAGGAGAGGACAGGACAGGACAGGACAGGACAGGACAGGAGAGGAGAGGAGAGGAGACGAGATGAGAGGGGAGAAGAGAGGAGAGGAGAGGAGAGGGGGAGAGGAGAGGACAGGAGAGGACAGGAGAGGACAGGAGAGGGGAGGAGAGGAGAGGGGAGGAGAGGAGAGGGGAGGAGAGGGGAGGAGAGGAGGATAATTAGAGCCCAAATAGAGGCAGGTAAAGTAGGAGAGCCAGATGAACACTGTGGATCAAAATACTGAAACAACAAATACCAAACCACAAACACATAGAGGACAACAAATGGGAGGGTTTCTGGTTGTGTGTGTAATGTCTCAGTGTTTACATCTGAGATAACAAGGTCATGTTGCAAAGAAAGCATAGGACACTGTTGAGATTAACTTGAAAGGCCATTATCTTTAGTGTGAGTGTGCTGGAGAGGGACAGAGACAGACAGGGGCGAGTTCACGGAAAGAGACACACCGCTTTTCCTCTCTGCTGGAAACGCATAAACAGATGAGAGGAGGCTCATCATTTCATCCTCATTGACAGCAGCCAAGTTCTCCTGTGGAAAGTCATCGCATAAACTTAAAAATGAAGAGGGTCTTTCCTGCTGCCGTATCTGGACCAAATGTGCCAGTACCTTCATACCCTGTTCTTGTTTGTGCATTCTTTTTGTGTTTTTCACAATTTTTTGGTCGTGTTTATGTGTGAGTGTGAGTGTGTGTGTGTGCGCCCGCGCGTGTGTGTGTTTTCGTGGGTGAGAGCAGGGTTAAACGTACTTATCACACTTGCATTTCACTGTATGTTTGTTTGTGTCGGGCTGAGTTTGTGGTTCCAAAGCATACTGCCCAGTAGGGGGCAGAGTTCATAAACCGCTGGGTTTATCCAGAGTCAGCAGAGGCTTTAGCGAGACCAGGCTAAAGCAGTAAAACCCAAGAGGGTTTGACTCATGGTGCAGGGTCAGGATGATCTGCTATAACTCAATAAACCTAGGCATGAGACAATGGAAGTACTTTAAATATGTTGTTTTAAAGCAGCGAAGCAGTGGCAATGCACTCCGCAGACGAGTGTTGTTTAACAACAACAATGAAAATACAGATGGATGAGGATATATCAGGTAGTCTCTCATAACACACAGCTGCATTTTCTTTTTCCCTATCTCTGTTTCTGTCCCTTCTACAGTAAACTGAGCTCTTTGTTGAAACAACCACATTAAAGCTCTGTCTGCCTCTTTCACTCTGCTCTTATGTCATGTCTCTCCTCCTCATATCTATTGTCCTGGCTGTTGTTGATCTCTCTCCCACTCTCTCTCTTTCTTTCTCTCTGTGAGGACGGGTGACATCATTAGTTTCCAGTAAAGCTGAGGGCTGCAGACAGAGAAACCTCCTCCTCCTCTGCACGTCACTTTAAGGACAAACCCAACACAGATTACATGGAAAAGTGTCGTTCAGTTCAGGTGTTTGGATTTTCGTTAATATCGAATCCATCCAATTATGTCAAGCTTGTAAGACACTGTGAACAGACTTGATTTTTTTTTTTTTTTCAACATCAGCTGGACCGTTGAACTAGAGCGAGAATGATCAATTTTGAGGTTCTTTCAGGTGTCTCTGCATTTAGGAGAGATCCGATAAGTCTCATCACACATAACACAACACAACACAACACAACCACAACCACAACACAGACACAACCCCCTCCTCTTGCATGGGGCCCCAACACTGACCCCCCTCTAGATCTAAGCCCCGCTAAGCCTTCAATGAATCAGTCTGGACTGGCTCAGTTGTCTGTCTGCCCCCCCCCCACCCCCCCACTAATGAGAGCTGCTGGACCATCTGTTGCCCAACAGATACATGCTATCCTAAATTTATCACATATGCAACAAAAACAACACAAACCACCGATGAAGCCAGTAACACACTGGTGGCAATGCTGCCTCACCTAAACCTGAACTCACACCAGGGAACTACAGAGCAGACTGCCAGTTCATCACATCAGAAAGTACAAAGTCATACTTTCTTCAACCATTGTGCTATTTCAAGTTACACCTTATGACATTGTTTGTTCTGACTGTAAAGCCAGAAATAACTAACTTCGTTCCATCTCATTTGAGGTGCTTATTTTAATTCTTGGTGACATTTAGCTCTAGTTCTGCTAGTGTTAACGTGAAGTGTAAAGCATCTGCAGTATAGGAAATGAAACTGTAAGTGACGCACACGGCAACACTCATGGGCACTTCTACAGAAAAGGGCAGCAGTGCAAAAACATACGTTAATAGCACAGTTGTTATCATAACACCAAACAGAATATAAGAATATATTCACTCTGCCAAAACAATTTGGACACATGTACTAATGCATTGTACCGTATCAAGTTGTAGTATAAATAAAAAATATCCTGCTGTTTAACTTAGGTAAATACAGGGTATTGCTTCTGTTCTGAAGTTAGTGTATTTCTTAGTTTTTGACCTCAGGACAGTTATTATAGTTAGTAATCTGCTGACTTAAGGATTTTGTTAGTGCTGACCACTCATATTAATAACTGGACACCATCAGCCCCCAGCTTTACACACACACACACACACACACACACACACACACACACACACACACACACACACACACATGAAATTCTCTGTTCCTTTTCCCGCTCAAGCAGGGTATGCAGTATTAGCCAGGAAGCATGACTAGGATCAAGCTGGCATTTTGCTGTGTGTATGTTTTTTTCAGTGTGTGTGTTTGTGTGTGCGTGTGTGTGTTTTTGTTACCTCTTTGGGACCTTTTCTTGTTTAAACACCTATATTGTTGGGGGTATTAGTCCTCACGGAGACAAAAAGTCTAATGAGGCAAAACCTCATTTCTGAAGGTCATGGTAAAGGCTGGCAGTAAGGTATGAATTGAGGCTAGGCTGAGGTTAGGGTTAGGGTTTAAGTTAGGCTGTCCACAATGAATGGAAGTCAATATAATATTGCATGTGTTTTCATGTGCATCTGCATGTGTGCACAAAAACTCAAGCACACACACTAACACAGCCACAAAGCTACCAAGCCGTTTGAGTCAAAACTAATCTGAATCAAAGATCTGCTTCTGCACATATTGCTTCCTCCCTCCTCCTACACCATCCCCTAAACACACAAATACACAAACACACACACACACACACACACACACACACACACACACACACACACACACACACACACACACACACACACACACACACACACACACACACCGACCACCAAAGTACACACCCATCTCCATATGGTGTAATGTGTTTCTGCCCCAGTTGAACAAGCTGCTCCTGTGGTGTTGCTCTGGGATGGACGCTCGGGTGACAGGGACAATGCCCACAGTATTGACGTTTCACACCAGTCCTATTATGTGACCTAATTAGGCCCAAGATCACAATATGAACCTATACAGAGCTGCAGGCACCTAGACAACTTGACATGCATGGGGTCAGCCAAGTGTGTAAATAACATCTTATTAAGTGGTTGACTAAATAAAAGGATGATGGAGACCTGGATTTTGGAGAAAAGAGAAGCCTGGTAGTTTTTGAATTGTCCAATTTGAGAAAAAAGTATGGACATGAGTGGAATGTAGAACATTGCCGTCTCGCCATTTGTGTGTTGTATTGTCAATGCTCACTGGGTCAACCAAGTAACCCATTCCTGTCCATTTCCTCTTTATGGTGCTTTCAAGATGTAAAGTCGCTGTTGTTGAAGATATCAATAAGTCAGAATTTTATTGGAGTATTACTGAAACCCGTACAGTTTTTCTATTAATTTCAAGCCGAACAAAAAATATCAAAAAGCTACGGAACTTGTCCTAGCCGGATGAGTGAATCATAAACTGTTGAAATCGTTGTCAAGTCATCCAAACACATGACAGAAAAGAACAAAAACTTTTTGCAATGGAAACAATGAGACGTCACAAACATCAATTCGAAACGTGCACTTCTCTGTTCAAAAAAGCAAGAAAAAGGAAGGAGGAGTGCCAACTCAGCTATCTTACTTTTTTTTCAATGGAAAACACGACATCATCGAAATTCTGTCCCTCTTCTTTCCTCGTCCCTGTTTTCAGGATATAAAGTCATGTCTGCATTTCCACAGAATGGGGTTATTGAACTGCCCTGCCGGTTATTGTAAGCCAGCGGGTGCGAGGGAGCTGTTAATATTCCCTCTAGTTGAGTTTTAATTGATTGGCCCACTGCTTAATTACATTACCCTATCACTGACAGAGAGGGTATAAAAGAAGGCCGCAGACTTCAAAATGCAGTGAGAGTAGTAAAACATACTGTGATAACCAGCTGATATGTGTGTAGTTGCTTACACTCTCACTTGTGTGCAACTGCGTTCAAACCTGGGCATTTCCTTTGTAACTCCATCTTGTGACACATTCTCCAAAGTGTCAATAATATAAGTTTATTCTTTGTGAAGTATTAAGTTTTATTGTCAGTGTTATATTCCTAGTTTGGTGGAAATTAAACGAAGAAGAAGAAGAAGAATCAAAACAACACAGACTGGGTCTATTCCTTGGCCTGTTGCAGACAAACCAAATCACCCAACATGTTTACTGCACTCATAATACATGAGTGCACTTATAATATATCTCTATGGGTTTTTTTGCTGTTGTTTTTTTTAAATTTCAGATGTCGTGGACAAAACCTGCATATGCGATTTGTACAGCCTTTATTTGTTTGCAAATTAGTATGTGCATCCACTTACGTTTAAGATGTCACTTGAGTTCGTAGCCCTTCAATGTGGCCCAGGACACATTTGTGTACACACTGCTAAAAGAATGTGGCCACATGACGGCCAGACCACCTCAGAATGCGGTCTGAGGGATCTGATCCCAAAGTGCCCTAAATGCATGAGTCTGTTTGGCCTCAGGTTACTGCTGATAATTACTGACACCTCAGCACTCCTCCTTCATCTCTAACCTGAACCGTGGAACTATCAGCTGTCTGTCACAGCACAGAAGGGTGATTACAGAGAGGTAATGAGTCCAATCCCTGCTCTTATGACTGGCATGGTTTCATAACCTCATGGAGATAGGCCAAAAGATAGGAGAGAAGAAGCACATGAAAGCAGTGAAAGCAAAGTCTCTGCCCTATGTTCCAGCTGGACCAGCTGATGGAGCTGGTGCAATTATAATTATTACTTTTTATCACAAGAAGGTACTGACAAAGTACTCAGAGAAAGAAGGAAGTTTCTGTGAGTACTTTGTGACAAAAGCATGTTCCATGAAGCTGCTGTAAATAACAGGATCCAAGTAGTGCATGTATGAGAAACAAATTTCACTTGAAATGTAATTATTATGTCATTCTTGGTTTTTGTTATACTTACATAACTTTATGGTAGGTATTAACCCCTCTATAGATATGATCAGCCTTATTGCCCGCTATCCAAGCTGTTAGGACAATCATAACTACCATAAAAACGGTCGCATGGAATTTACTCCAGGCATTCAGAGCTGGTGCATGTACTGGTGCATGTATAACGAGCCTCACTTTGGCCACAGCATGCAGAGAGTGTAAATGTCTGCAAGCTAACCTCCAGTCTTCTTACCCCTCGAAACAATTGGTGGAAACAGTGCCATGATTTGGGAGGACGTGACAGCCAGGATGTCAGATAGGCAATGAGGAGAATGAACTCCCAGCACTCACAGCATACATGGATGCCCCACAGTGTGACAGTCATATGACTGAAACTTACACAGATGAGGTGCTACCATGAAATTAATCAGATATTAAAACATTTAGCATATTTTCACAGTAAATATAATGGGGTATTGAGTTAATTAATTGATCCTCGTTGGGAAATGTTCCACCAGCCCAGGAGCAGCTAGGGATTCAGTGTCAAGCTCAGGGACACTTCAGCGGGCTGGTTTTCAGACCCTAGTCTCTCTTACCAGAAAATCACACTGCGTCATTGGTAAACCCCAAAAATATTTTCACTTTTGCCTGAATAGCACAAGCTGAGCACATGAAAACAATTAGCCACAGCTAAGCTGGAATAAGCTGCAGGTTGCTTTCTGATAATCACACTGTAATGAGGAATCTGTGACCTCACAGGTGAATTAAAAAGAGTCCAATAAACAAAAACGCACATACTTGAAGTCAAGCATAATGTGTTTTTTTTTTATCATGCTCTTCTTATGGTTGACACATACACCAAGGGAGTTATGCCTTTCCAGTGAACTCTGACCAGTCAGCAACACACGCACACACACACACACACACACACACACACACATACACACGCACACACACACGCACACGCACACACACTTACACCAACAAATAAGCGGTAGTTACAGTGAATGTGAATTATTGCCTTTCACAAGAGGTCTGCTGTCCTCCCGTCTGTGCTGTCAAAGGTTATAGGCTAGTCTGAGTTACCGCAAACTTGTCAACTCATTGCAAAAAATATCACTGAGTAGGGGTCAAATAGAGGAACTGAAAAGAAATGGGTTAGTCACTGGACAAATGACAAACCAATTACTTATGTCTGCTCTGAGTTGACCAAAACAATAAGCTGCGGATATATTTGGGGGGAGGGGATGCTCATTTTATGCTTAAAATGACCCTCATTTACTGCACATTGTAAGGGATTTGTGTAGGAAGTGTCAAAACCTGTTAGCTGCCTATGTGATCTCCAGCAGGGCCAAAACTGCTGAGTCCAGAGCAGCCACAGATTTGCTTTGATTTAACCCCCGGTTGTGGTCAAACATCCTTTTCTCTGTCATGCACACACATAAGCATACATAAGCACTGTTTTTTCCATATGCGCCTTTTACCTAACACTGTCCTTTACTTTCTCTCAATCACCACAGAAATCCAGCAAACAGACCTTGGCTGAGTAACAAACATGGCCAAATAGTCTGCCCCTCACTTTATCTTTAAATGTTTATAATTCCGATCTTTATCCTCAGTGAATTGTTGGGGTTTTTTTCTATCTCGCTCTTCCAAACACTTCCCACTTTTCCTCCCATTCCCATCCTTGAAGCTATCAAAACCTTTGGCACCAAATATCCCTGCAACACTTCGCTCACTTCCCAGTGAGACAGAAGTCATAGAAAGGCAAGTCATGCGAAGGCCAACATCTGCCATATTGTTTAACATGCCAGTAACTACGTGTGCTTCCCAGAAATAAAAACAGACCTCGACAAACTGACACAGTTCTTCTGCTGTGTACTGTGTGAGCTGTACTGACCCAGTGTCGCGGGCTGCTGTCCGGGTAGCGGGGCTGGTACCTCTGCAGGGCGACGCCTCCTTCCCCCTCCAGGAGCAAGGTGCAGTCCAGGTCGGGATAGTGGTGGTAGGGAACTGCAGGCCAAGGCATGAGATTGGCCAGAGGGTAGTGGGAGATCATGCTGACCACCTGGATCAGCGGCAGGGGTGACAGGGATGGCAAGACATAATCCAGTTTGGACAGCAGGGTGGATGGAGACGTCTTTGGTAGAATATGGAGAAATGTGGAGCTGTTAAGAAGGTCTTCAAGTTTAGTTTTTTCTTCAAGATAAATGGGGCTCCTTTAGGTCAGATGTTTCGTTCTCCTCCTCCTCTCTTCTCGGCTTGTTTGTTAACTGTCCTTGTCTTGAGCTCAGAGGTGTGACTAATGACAACTCTCCTCTCAAGTTGTCCACCTCAAAGCTTTTCCCTTCGTGTCTGTCTCCTTCCACCGCCCACGCTACCACCTCCACACAAAGTTTCAATCTTTACCTCTTCTGTTTTATCCCCCCCCTCAGCACGCGTGGAACTCGGCTTGCCAGCAGCTCTCAACCACATGAGTGATTAAAGTCTATTGTCTCTCTATTTCTCTACCCCCCTCTTTCTCTCCCTCACTCTCTACATTCATCTCAGCCAGAAGGGGAGGAGTTATACCTCGGGTGGCCCGACCCCTTTCAAAAAGAAATTTCCCTCTGACTAAAGACAGTTTAAATGTGGAAGAATATGAAGAAAAAGGAAAGGAAAGCAAGAAATCTGACATAGATAGGAGGATGTTATAGAAGAGCCTCAAAGAATTACTAACAATAATGACTATTTTCCACGATGGATTGACTTTTGGCCACATTTATGACCTGCTGAATCCCAAACCACGCTCATTAAATCTTCCGACAGAGATTTCAGATATAACGCTCACTGTTATGAGACATTTGCCATAATATTTACCCAACGTGATCTTTAATTCTTTCCTTTTTTTAAGTTCTTGTTGAATGTCCTACTAGAAGTGCGCTGAGGCAGTACATGACAAAACATGATACACAGACTCTTTTTTGCATTCAACCTCACAGGTTCAGGTGTTCAGACGAATGAGTGGCTTCATAAAGTTACTGATTCAGCTCTCTGTGTTATGCAGCACAGCTTGGTGACAATTGTTACAGCAGGGCAAAGGTCAGACCATGATAAATATGTAACAATTATGGAGAGCATGCATGTGTGCATCTGTGTGTGTGTGTGTGTGCGTGTGTGTGAGAGAGAGAGAGATCAAGTTGAGGGTAGGAATAAGAATCAGTCATGTGTAAACTACTGCAGCTGCTGTGCAGAGGATTATCTGGGACCAGGCAGTGCTCCGACACACGCACACACACACACACACACACACACACACACACACACACGTAAACACACAATGTAGATTCAGATTTAGCAGTTAATATTGTACAAAGTGTGAAGAAAGTTGCTTCCTACAGGTAGACGCTGCAACATAAAGTCAGACATTGCATCCTGTTTTCTCAAGTGAATAAACAGCCATTAGAACAACACTGATGCCAGATGAGCACTGGCGAAGTTGCTTTGTAGCTGAGGGACGTGGATCAACACACACACACACACACACACACACACACACACACGCAAACACATGAGTAGAGTCCTCTTTCAATCACTGACTGCTCAGCACTAATTAAAAACATCTACTGTGGTATCAGCGGTGTAAACGAGTTGACTCAAAACCTTAAGTAAAAAGTACCATTACAGCTATGTAACATGCTACTACCTGATACTACTAGGGGTTTTCTGTTTTATTCTATTTCTATTTTATAAGCCTATTATATTTTTTAATTCAATCTTAATTTGAAAAGCAACTAGTTGCTACATCTGTCAGACAAATGTAGTGGAATAAAGTATAAAGTAACATGAATAGAAAAGACACAATTACACTAAAGGAACTCAAAGCTCTACTTAAGTACATTACTTGAATGAATTTATTCAGCTACAACTGTATGTTATCACATAGCCGCCCCCCCCAACACACACACACACAATCTTGAGCTGTGTTGTCTCCGTGACTCAGTCCTTCACTGTGACTCAGCGTGACAAAATTCCTCCAAATCCTTAACACACAAAAATGCAATGACACTCCACCCAAAGTATGTTTATATTTAGCAGTGACTCATAATTGGAGCCCATCGATTTGAAAAAAACAAACAACAAAACATCAAACATTAAAATGACTCTCTAATCAGAACAGATAAATCAAGCTCCACCAAAGCGTCGGAAGAGAGGAAAAAGCAAGAGTCATTTGACCATGACTCTGGGTGGCTCTCGGTGACTCTGAGGGCCTGAGTGACTGCTGGGAAAGAATGAAAGCATGATAGGAAGGAAAAGTGAGTAAACACGCTGCCTCGTCTCTTGTCTGGATGGACTTCCACTGAACCGGCCTCTGCTCTCTGCCTCCCTCTCCCCCTTCCTTCTCCATTTCCTCTCTCCGTTGCTGTGTGATTTGCCCCCCCCCCCGTCCCATCCCATCCTGTACCATCTAAACCACTTCATTTGACTTCAGCTTGGTTTGGTTGTGTGTTTACCGGGCTCACGATTAACATGCATGCAAATGGGTTTTCACAGAGATGATGAATCAGCTTTTAGTTTTCAAAATAAAAAATTCTCTGCTGTCCTCCTCATCTGTTTTTATCATCCATTAACTCCTCCTACACATTATACAATTATACACTACCCCTCAGTATAACTTTTTCTCATTGCATTGGGACTTTTCTAGCTTTTCTCCTCTGCCTCAGTCTGAGTGTGCTGACACAGTCGCAGTGTGGCCAGCACCAGTTTACACAGCTGGGAAGGCAAAGGTCTCTGAACTCTGACAACACACTTATACTCAAGAACCCCTCAGCTTGGCTCAATACAAAATAAATCTCTCTCTGTCTCACTCATTTTCTCCTTCACACAATGCGTAACAACAACACATTATAAGAGGCATCTCTATTGAAAACAATAGTAAATAATGTACGACTGGAATAGAAATCTTAAGTAAATAAATGAGAGAAAAATACTATGCTCGAAGAAGAATCCAGATTCATTCAAAGTGCCATTTTTTTACTGTAATGTAAATATATGAGTGATTATACTAAATAAAAGCCATGTATTCAAACTTTTACTTAAACCTCTTTCAGTCTCACTTCTTTACAGTATTTTTTAATTATCATTTATTTGTTTTATATTTTTTAATTTTTCTGATGCATTATTGTGTAAAAAGCAATTTAATGTTGTAACTGGTTGAGGAGCCAATGCTAATTACTGAATATATTGTTGGGTTGTTTATTTAAAAAAAAATGAACTGCATTTTAGAAGCCGATTATATGTTTTTCATATAATTCTTATCTGAACAGAGACTAGAATCTAAATATGTCAAATTAAGTTAAAAGTACAATATCAAAATAGAATAATAGAAATATTAAAGTGCTAGTAAGAGTATGTTAAAGTCTTATTTAAGTTCAGTAAATGAGTAAATGTACTTAACTACTTCCACCACTGAAAACACTCGACAACAACTAGAAGAAGACAGATGATAAATATCGGCTTATCCCACTTCACACTTTCACAACTCCACACTGCTCTCTGCTGGTTGGCACAGAAATCCAACACACAATCAACTTAAAGATCAGCCTCTCCCGTTTTTGTTTTCTTTTCTTTGTGCTTTATTCTTGTCAGGGATTATTATAGAAGATTGTCATCACAAATGGTATTAGATGTCCAGATTATTTTCCTGTGTTTCCATCGGCTATGAGTATTGTTGCTGTGGTGCAGCCAGGGCCTTTTCTGAACGGACAGTACAGACACTCGAGCACACACACTCGTTCACTCACTGAGTGGAGATCTGAGGAGCTCTTGTTGACCCTGAACAGTTGCTCGTTATCAATGCGTGGACGAGAACAGGGGGAGACAACAGACACTTTCTCTGGACCGCGATAGAGAGAAAAAGGGAAAACGAAAAAGGAGAGAGGAAGGCAGAGGCACTGTGAATGTTTCAGAACAATGTCATCTTTTCTCCATTTCCTTGTCTTTTTCTCTGACCTCAGTATTGACAAACACACGTACATGTGTGTGCATGTATAGATTATGTACATACTTAAATGTGCATGTGTCAGAGGTACTAGACCAGTTTCTTCCCGGCTCAGCACAGCATCACTGTCTCATTTTGGCCACTTACTCAACAGTCACTTTTTTCCATAAGGAATCACAGAGTATTGCAGCCCCTGCCAGTAGTTCTAACAACAGAACGCAGTTAGAATTCTAATTTTTGCATCTAGATGTGCAAATATAACTGAAAAAATGTTACAAGCCTTCTAATCCCCTTTCCCCGGCATTTGCTTCACACCAATTGCAAGATGCCAGTGGATTATAGTAAACGCATGCTTTACCACAGTGGCTCCCAACACAAAGACGTCTTTATTTATCTATTGACATTTTTGTGAAAAATAGGATTATTTAACCTCTTTTGGCCTTGTGACAATTCATCAACATTCAGTATGCAACCAGTGACAATGGGTCACATATAGAAATTTGATTTATTTCAGGGGCTGACAACCGACAATCACTGATATTCCATTGCTCTTCCTGGCCTATATCATTTTGTCCTACTCTTGATCTTTAAGGTTGACTCCAGGGGTTCAGGGTCACACTGCAGCGTGATCATCTCTAAAAGTCAACCTCTGCTGCTTTCAGGAGAGTTTTTATGCCTGATTTTCTGATTCATCAGATTTTGTAATATGGCAAAGACTTTTTATGGAAGGACTTTTTATGGAAAGGGTCACCAATTTTGATATCAGAAGCCAGTAGTGTATACATTGTTTGTAGAGCCACCCTCTAATATGTGATTCAATCCATTTGTTTAGTTTTTCGTATTGACCTTTTAGTATAAGAACATCTGCCAGAACGCAGGTGTGGCGGAGTTTAATTAGTGGTCTGGGGTTTCTCTCACATGTTCAACAAAAAACACCAGATATACTGTGCAATTTGAAAGGTTAAAGCAAGGTATGCAAAGTAAGAAACAGGCTTTTGACAACATACTCTTTATTGTTACATCACAGTCTTTTTCACTGATGATTAGTTATAAATTCAAAAAATGATTATAAGATGTTAGGATTAATCTTGTGAATGTATCAAAGAAAGAAGCTATTACATGACTGGCTCACTGATGAGTGAGTTTAATTCAATTTAGTACAATTCATCAATAACCTACATTATTTTAATATTAATAGTAAATACAGCTTGCAGCTTTAAATTTACTTGAAATAAAGTGAAAACCTTGTCTGTAATTGATGATTTGAAGTCTGTGCTGCGATTACATGATTCTGATTTAATAAAGAAAGACTCGGTGTGCATTGTGATGGGTCACCTAACTCAATTTTCATATAGTATGAAAATGAAAATGAGTTGCTTGAAAGGTAGGAAGCAACAATCTCAAACACTGCAGCTTTGCTTAAGAAATGTCAGATCTCTTGTCATCTGTTGGTGGTATATCATAGAGACATAGGAGCCTGCAGACATGAGTTGCCACTTACACATGTATAACATTAAAATAGGCCAGGTTTTTTGGGCAGACAGTGCTCCCCTTCAACTCCCAAGGCTAACATATTATTAATAAAGATAATGCCTGTCAATATTTAATCTTCGGCAGGGAAGTTGCACAAATTTCTCCAGCAAATATGCAGTTAAATGACATTTGTTAGAACATTTAAGTCTGAAAATAATCATTTTAATTAGAGACTTTAATATTTCTCTTACCTGAGTGCAGAATCCCTCCATAAAATACCAGCACTACCTTGTACCACAGCTGGAAAAAGGAAGTAGGAGAAGAGGAGGAGGAGGAGAGATATGAGACTGCAAAATCCGCACTGTAGCTGTGAACGGACTTGTCCATTAGAGGCTTTTTCCCTCCGTCCCAGTTCTGTCTTGGTATTTGCCATAGTGAAGGATTAGGCCACAAAATGCTTTCAAATTATATATTTGTATATAAGTATGAACAGTGTATTGGTTGAGAAAGAGTGAGTTGTGTGAGTACAGTATGTGAATTAATGTGTATAGATGTGTATTTATGTGCACCACTTCATACCTTTTATGTAGCAGTGTGTTAGTGTGTAAGTGTTAGAAACAGAGAAAAAAAGTACAGTATTCACCAACAATTTGCTTGACAAAAATCTCTGTTTCAAGCAAATATAACTTAAGTATTATTATTATCTAATATATACTTAATTTGTTTTAGGCCTGTAGCCTTTATTGAGACAACTGTTCATTTGCCATTCCACATATGACCAGGAGATGACAGTGTAATCTCTTTCACAGCATCTCCTAGCATCGCATCCGTGAAAAAGGAAAACACCTGGAGAAACACACCTGCAAATGAAGCATCTTTTAAAAAAAAATAATAATTCATAGTCATAACAGTAATAATTAAGGCTTGGTCAGTGTTGCATTAAGTAGGATTAGCAATAGCACGGCATTTTTATCTAATCAAATTGGAAAAATACCAGATAGCAGAAGAATTCACAGTCTCACATCTAAACCCACCTGCAGGATATTAATGTTTAAACATATTTCCTTTGTGCCCAAATGATCCTCTTCACCCTTCCGTTTCCCTCTTTCATCTCCCACCTCATCACATTACCTATAACCTTCACCCCCCTGCTCCCTCCTCACCCGTCTCCCCCCTCTCCATCCTTCTCCTAGTCTTATCCCACAGTGGACAGGAACTATGAAACAGTGAGCAGAATTTCGCCCAGCCAGTGCTATTCACTATTTCCTTTGGGCGATTTATTGGAAGGTTGGAGCTCCTTTCATGTTTTACCGCCACACTGTCTTATGCCACCAGGCTTATTTTCAGAAAGTGTAAGAAAGGAAAAATCACGTCTTCCATGGCAGGAAATATATAAAGGTCATGGGAACAGTTGCAGCAAGTTTATGCTTGCTATTCAACCAGTTAAACAATAATATACATTACTTAATGAAAGCTCTGTTCCGTCCTAGAGAGAATGCCATGCATTTCTTGTTGTTGCAGTTCAGTAATTGGTTTGAATCTGGCTTGGGATCTTTTCATTTGCTTCTGTCTCCAACCTCTCTCCGTAATGCCAATAATCCAATAACAGTCCAAATTACTGTAAGAAGATAGGCACATCTGTGTCAGCGTAAGCCACACAGTGAGTGAAAACACAAAAACAGAGAAGTTCTTTATTGTTTCAGCCCAGCACCACATCCGAATGAAGAACAGCCTGTGTTGAGGGCATGAAAATGCCAATAATCCATTTTTTCCAAAATACTTAACAAATAAATTCAGAAAGCAGGGGTCTGTAGTGAATGAAAATGCACATCATAAACCCCACAGACTAAATGACTACATGTAATGTATGACTGCTGCCCTTACATACTTACTTGCAGGACCTGCCTGCAGTGTGAGTAAGATATGTGCAATGACAGAAACACTTGGCTCTTATAACATCAATTGCTGCCCCACTGCTTTGCAAGAAAGAGCTATATTCTATGTGTGTGTGTGTGTGTGTGTGTGTGTGTGTGTGTGTGTGTTTGTGTCCGCGAGTGTGTTTGGCATCATCCAAAGAAGTGACACTCATGGGTACAGTATATCAGCCTCCCTCCTGCAACACATGTCCATTTCTTCAAATATATGCACATGTTTGCGACCAAGTGCACACCAGCAAACACAAACACAAAACACACATTTTTGCAGTTTTGCACGCACATACTTCAGAGTTGTTTTCAGACAGCGTTCATATTCCTTTATTCTTCAGCTGTCATTTTAAAAAACATTTCTGTTCTTTTTAAATAACAATAATCTTTTTAACAATAGAAAAGTTAATATGCAAGAATATTTTTTTAGGTTCATGTCCTGCAAACAATGTTAGCTGTCTTGAATGTGTTGCTTAGGTTTTCTCAGGCCATAACTGTCTCCACATGCCCAGAGGAGGCACATGGTGAATAAATAAAGCTTTTATCAAAGGCCAGCTGGCCCTCGTCCTAGGTTCTGCTCTTCTTCCTCTTCCTCATCTCCTCAGTGTCCCCTTATCAGGCAGCAGATTAGACTGACATCTCAATTCTTCTTTTATCCATTTTGGATACCAGTGTGTGTGTATATGTGGATGTGTAAATGCATGTACAGTATCTCGCCTTGTAATTCAAGTGTCTTTTCAAGTGTGCGTACACGACATTCACTGTGTGTACACGGTATATTCGGAAACGTGAGTCTTTCTCTACGAGTTTCTGGTCTCTGTATCAGAGTTCGTCACGTGATGCTCGAGCTGCAGGAGGCGGCGAGTCTCCGGTGACACTGTTCTGTGCCACAGGGCGGATGCGACCCTGCTGGGCCGTCTTGCGGGCGTGCTGCCGGTCCCAGTCTGTGGCCACGGCGTCATCATCCCAGATGGTGGAGGTTTCTGTGTCGCTGATGTAGCCCGGCTCTCCGGTGTAGTGGGTGGGATAGATGAGCAGCGGCTCCACAGAGAAGGCCTTCAGATCCCGCGGCTCAAAGTGAGACATGTATTCAGTGCTGTTGAGGATGACGGAGGAATGAGGAGAGGGAAAGTGAAGGTATATAAGGGATGTTTCAAACTTTGGGTGCAATTTGATGACAATTATAACAGAATATTATGATTATTTTCAGTACAGAAGGAGATGTCTTGCACAGTCCAAAACTAAAAGATGTCCCTGTCTACACCAAAGGTCACCAAGGCGAAGAGGAAGGACAGCCTAACTGGACACAGGGCTGACTCACTATGGTTTACTTGTACATTTTTCATTTTGCATTAACTTCTGACTCATCATATCCGGTTGACGGGAAATTCTGATATCCATTTTCCAACTCACAGCAAATTTACAGGATGTGAAATAGAGGAACAACTCTTTTTTACTGAAGTCAGGTTTTGCTGTAATTGAGATGTTTTCATAACTGTAAATGATATTGCTATTGGTGGAGGAAGTATTGTGTCTTTAGATCCACTAAAGTTGAAACTGGTTTAGTTGAAGTGAATTTGAACTACTTCATATGCTGTTGACTATTTTAATCAATAACAAAGCTTCATCTTTTATAAAATGGCCATATGTTTTATATGTAAAATTTGAAGCAGAAAAGTCAAACCATCTCTGGTTCCAACTTTTCAAATGTGAGTATTTGATGCTTTTTTATGCGGAGAAAACAGGCAGTGTGAATATGCCAACTTGAGGTCTAGAAAATTATCATTCATTCTTTTCTCACATTTTATAGACAAAATCAGTCATCACTTAGTCGAGAAAATGTAAGGTAGATTAATCGGTTGTGAAAAAATAGTTAGTTGCAGCCCTAAACAGAATAGAAATGAGTAGAACATGCCAAAAGCACGGGAGAATCAGTACGATCAGTATGATCCAGAAGGCATTTCATCCCATCGGATCAAAACCACATCTTCACCACTGAACTCTACTCCCAGCGAGTCATTGTCAGACTGCAGCAGGGCCAGAGGGAGGAATCGAGGCTGCCTGGGTGTGACACGTCAGCCTGGCAGAGACACACTCGTGCAGACAGAGGTCACCACAGAGGTCAATTCCCTGCCACCCAACTGCCTGCTAAAAGCCTGTCAGCAATCCACAGGGACAGTGAAACCTTACACCTTTATTAGTGCTCAGAGTAGCTGACCTTCTCCACCACACAAACACACACGCTTGAACACAGCTTCCCCACATCAAGGCCTTTTTCACTGGCTTTACTCTCATGTGTTTCTATTTTGTCTGCTTTTTAGTGTGATTTTGAAAAGAGTTAAAAAGAAAGATATCTCAGGAAAGGAGAATTTCAATAACTTTAGGTACGTAGCTGAGTCTCCTTCCCCACAAAAACAAATGTAACCGACATCCATGGTTTAAACTCATTTTACATATTTCTTCCTGCCACCTTTACACATTTCTGTCCATTTTCCCATATCCCTCACTTTTGAACAAACTCACCCTCTCTCAACACTGTTGAATACATGCACTGTGTATTTACCTAGTAATCTATACACTGCACATTGGACACACATCTCCATGTATTTATACAGTAACGCACACACACTTGCACAGTGTCCATCTCTACCCCACCCCCATGCTCAAGCCTCTATCAATGGGAATCCTGTCCCCCTTCACCAACCAGCACGAAGAGCCATGCTGGCCCACATTCCTCAAAGAGAGAGACGGAAGGGGGAGGAGAAGTGGGTGACAGAGGGAGTAGGTGTGCAAAAAAGGAAAAGTGGACGTCTGTAAAGAGAGCAAGGAAATGCAAAAGTAGTAAAAAAAAAGAAATAGAGAAAAATGAAGAATGAGAGGACACCAAAGAAAAGGTGAAGGACTGAATTAAAGGATAAAAATGGGAAAGAGAGAGGAGGTGGAGGTGGAGGTGGAGATGGAGGTGGAGGTGGAGGTGGAGGTGGGGGAGAGCAGAGCACGGCAGGAATCCCCAAGGTGAAAAGAAGCAGAAAAGCCAGCATTGTGTGTCCTGAGCAAAGCATCCGTACCCTCTGAACCCTGAGAACAATCCGTGCCCTGTGTATGAGAGAGCACAGAAGAAGAAGGAGAAGAGGGGGTGGTACAGAGGAGAAAAACTAAAGAAAAAGAGGGAAATAATCAAAAGGAAGGAGAGGAGGAAAAAGAATAAAAGTAGAGGCATACAGCGAGCAGAACTAGGATTTAAATGGGCTAGAGGTTGTGGTCTACCACTAGGGCACTAACTACAAAACTGCACACTGTCCCAAAGTCTAAAAAGTCAAAAGGGGACATGAACACGTGTTGCTCTCTATGTATAGATAATTACGGTACAGTAGGTCTTTAGGTATTTCTGGTCTGGTTTATTGCCTGAGGGCATGTTTTTGTGCATGCGCAAGATCCATGCATGCATACGTTTCTCTGACTGTGTACTTTAAATTTAGCTTTTATTTCTCTGCATCTTCGTGTTTATTCCGAATGTGGAAGACCCGATATATTCTTATGTAAGAGTGCAGTGCACCTGCAATCATCTATTTGTGGTCCTTTAGTAAATATTTGCCTGTCTGTTCATAACCCAGACTGTCTAAAAGGGTCTTAAGTGTCTGAGTTTGTGAACATTACACAGCAATACTTTTTTTCTGTAGCTTTGTGGTTTTATGCATTACATAACTTGAATAAAACTCCATGCCTTGCTATCACATCTGTGCTGCTTTTGTATGTATGTATGCAGCACTGTAATTTTAATAAAATAAAAGTTTATACTGACTTGGGATGTTTGTTGAACATGACTGGCAGAAACTCATCAACAGGCAGCATCCTCGTGAACGGCTGTGCAGCCAACAACTTCCTGGCCCCTTGCTGCGACAGCGCGTAACCGAGGGTCCAGTAGGAGTAGTCGGCCTCAACCAGGTTGTTTACACCTTCCACTGACTGCTCCGGCTTCTGCACCTGCATACGCTTACGTCCAACATAGCTGGAGAAGAGACAGAAAGAGTGTGCTGATGAGGCTTCACAGAAGTTGGTTTGTGTTTGCTCATGGTACACTTGGGTGTGAGTGCGACTTGGGTTGTTTGAGTTCGTATGTGTGTGTGTGTGTGGGGGGGGTGTATTCATGGTTGGGTGGGTGCTCTTACATGAGGTCCCAGTCCAGCTGGGCTTTGTCGATGTCATCCATAATGGCCTGTAGCCGCCGTTTAAACCTGGGCTCAAACCTCACGTCGTCTTCTAAAACAAGAACCTTCTGGAGGCCATGCTCTATCACCTGGTAATAAGAAAGCAAAGACAAATATTCGCTTTAACATTTGATGGTTAACGTTTTTGCGCTGTTTTGGTCCCTTTCTTTTCCATTATAATTCATTCCATCAGTTACCTGACACACACAGGGAGACATGGAGCTTGCTTTGTAAAATTGATTGTGACATCTATGCCATTTTCCTGGCTATTTTTTATCTTATTCAATCTCGTTCCAACTCATTACATGAAAGCTCTCTGTTCATCCCTCCTTATCTAATGTGGAATATGTTTTGTAAAATTATGACCAAAATATAGTCAAATGTAGTCAGGCCACCTAATGCTCACTTGCTCACTTTATTTCTAGTTATGTGGCATAATAATGAGATTTCTCTCCCTTAAATGTCAAACAGTATATTGTTACTTACATGTTTGGCTAATCAGAGAAATATGGCACAATATCCACCATGTACTAGAATTAGGTAGGCTGAATGTGCTGAGAGTCTCCATTGATGGAATTTTTTGAGTTTTTTTTTTTTTTTTCTGATTCTGAGTTGTTCAAAAGTCCGATTCAGCTCCAGAACAGCAGCTGTGGAGCTGGAAGTTATTCGGTATGCTGTTGAATCAGCAGGTTAGATCTGTGCTGTTACAGAATCCTCAGTGTTCAACCTGTTCAGCACAGGACCCTCCCTCCCACGTGTTGTGCAATACAACACACTTCACTATCCTCACCTGTGTCCATATAGAGTGATGGCTGAGAAAGCAACCGATCTCCCCTCTGGTCAGGACTCGACCGGAGTAGGGATCCTTGTAGCCCGGCATCATCTCTATTCCCAACGCCTGCAACTGGGACGTATTCAGAGCCCTAAGAGAGATTTAGAGGTAATGAGAAGAAGGGATTATTTCCTGTATTTACACAATTGCAACTGAGTTGGTCGTGAGCATGAAAAGCTTCACAGCAAAACACAGGAAAGTCAAACCTGGCAGGTTGCAACCGTTAATTCATGTTGCCAGACAAAATAAGGCTGGAAGAGGGATTAGGACATTCAACAGTGGATTAAAGTAAGCAGTGTGGAGGGAAAGTAAGTTAGGCATATTGCTACAAAAACCAAATCTCTGTTTTGACAGGATGTTTGGATATATATGTCAGCAAAACTAGTGAGAGAAGCGACAGAAGACTGTACATTATATCAGCTGACATTGATCGAACACAGAGTGCTTCAGGTGTTTTAGGCTGTTATTGCTGTGTAGAATATACTCCACTTCAAAAGACTTTCACCACTTCACTGAGAGCATGACGGATTGTGTGTTTTGACCTACTTGCCATCCACTGCGTCAGTCAGAGTCGCCTGTAGAAGCAGAGAGGCCATTGTTTTCAGCATCCTAGTTCTTCTGTCCAGCCGGCGCTTTAAGTTGATCAGGAAAATCTAAACATTCAAATGCAAAAAATGGTAACAATCATTTGAAGGACATTATTTGACTGTATTAACGTATTCCTAATGTTTTTTTCCAGTGCATTTTTTGTTGTCAGTCAGATGAAAAATGCAAACAAATACAGGACAGAAAAAAAAAGAAGTTGCGGTCAAATTGGTATGAGCTGACAGCAAGGGCAAAGGATGGAGCAGAAGAATTTGGAGACATAAGAAAGGGAAGCAAACTTGGACAAAACAGGAAGTGTGACTTGCTTATAAGCTGTAAATATACAGAGAAACAGAAGCTATTGACCTCCCGTTCCTCCAAGCAGAGCTCGCAAACTCATAACTCACTTCATCAAAGCCCATCGTGTCCTGCAGTGGTGGGGAAGAGTACAGGTGCTCAGAGGGCTCAATGTCGTGGTCAACTGTTGACAGAGAGAGGAAGGAGGCGAAAGGTTAAAACAGCCAAAACAGGATTAGAGAATTACTGAATTTCCTCTGGATTGTGGTCGTTTATTTAATGTACTTTATTTAAAATGAGAGGAGAGAGGAGCAGTGAAGGAGACCAAAGGGGGAGAGAAAATTTGAGGAAGGTGGGGGTTGGATAAACATAGAGGGTGGGGGGTGGAGAGACAGTATGGGGGGGGGGGTAGAGCAAAGGAGGCTGAAAGGGTATAATCAAGGAGGGTCTTGGAAGTCAAGAAGGAGAAGAAGCAAACCTGAGAGGTGAAGTGATCAAGAAGATTGATTGTAAAGGCTGGCGTGTGTGTGTGTGTGTGTGTGTGTGTGTGTGTGTGTGTGTGTGTGTGTGTGCGCGTGTGTGTGCATGTGCGCGTGTGTGTGCATGTGTGTGTATACTCACTCAAAGCCTCTGTGATGGTGTGTATGAAACTCTCACTTTCATCTTCCACATTTTGCTGTGCCTTGAGAGGGACTGGCAGGAAACCATAGTGTTCTCTGTTGCACACATACATCTGCACACCTGAGAGCACACAAGCATGCGCACATACATGCACACATAGGTTCTGTAAATACAACCTCTTGACCCAAACATTTTAAATAAACATCCACATATGGTCACCTCTAAGTATTAAAAGCTTGTGCCACATGTGTGAGCATCAGTATGAAGCCTGTATGTTATGTGGCACTAAATAAAATTCCCAAAAAAGATAAACTGCTTGATCCACCAAGTCTCACAGACAGTAAATGAACAGGTGTTAGTGTTAGGACAACATGATACCCAGTGGGTGATTGGTGTATGGAACCCCAGAGTAGCAATAAATTACTACATAACAACAACAACAACTACTACTACTACTACTACTACTGCAGCAACAACAACAACAACAACAATTATTATTATTGTTGTTGTTGCTGTTGTTGTTGTTATTGTCATTATTATTATTATTATTAGTAGTAGTAGTAGTAGTAGTAGTATGTGAATGCATTGTGTGAATATAAATGATGAACAAACAATTTATGAAATTGAAGAAAACGTAACTCATTATTGCCAAAGAGGAATGTTTTCACCTGTGTCTGTGTGTTGGTTTGTTCATTTATCTGTCAGCAGGAATATGCAAAAAGCACTGAACCGAAGCACTCAAACATTTTCACTTTTAATAATTCAGATTTTTTTTTTACTTTTTTACTTTGGCATAATAGGTGTTCAAATATGTTTGTTTAACGCAAGCCTATGTAAGTATTACTAAGAAGTAGCCACTGTGAATACAAGCAACAATCAGAGGATAGTAGTGAATCCTAACAGTGGCAGAAGAAGAGAAAGTCAGGACAATAACATTGTATAAAAATTTTCTAGCATTAGCTAACATTAGCCATTATAAGTTAGTAGTCTACCAGACCAAGCAGGGCTGTAGCAGAGACATCCTGAGTGTGCTGGAAGAATGCATTTGTTAGAAGAATGCATGATATCCCTCAATAGTTAGAAGTTTTCACTTAAATGCTGTATGCCTTGTTGTAAATACTGAAAGCAATTTGTGAGATGGATGAAACCGCCTCTGTGTTTTTGGGAATGTATTCGTGTTTGCATATCTGTCGGCGTTTTAGGATGATAAATGCCAGACACTCTTGTTAAAAGGATTGATGGTGCTGTTTGTTACATGAGGATGATTATTTGCATCACACACTAATCTACTAACACTGGTATTGTTGCGCACTTACAAATGGCCACGTGCAAATTCAAGACACGCATATGGATCCATTTATCTCTGCACTCACTCATCTGCCTTAATCTGACACAGGTGCTTGACGCATATAAAAAGCCCTGTTATTCTCCAGCACACACACACACTGATAAAAAAGTAAAAAACAGTTCATCGACTAAAAATCAGCTAATGAAGTCACTGATGATTTTCACTTCGCCAAGTGAAGCTGTCTTGAGGCATTTACATCACTGCTATAAATCCTGTGGTTTGTTCCAAGCTGGAGGATTTAAACTGACCTGCTTGACGGGCTGAGAAAGCAAACACCATGATGTCATCGAATGCCCAGCTGTAATCTAGGTGAGGGGGGTAGAAGGCCAGGTCCTTGCTGGATTCACGACGCAGGTCTAAGAGGAATGTGCTGTGCACCATTGGAACAGGGAAGCAGCCAACGCGCTTCCACTCCCTGATCGGCTGGTAGTCTGGGGTTCGCTTGTAGTAACCCTGGCACCAAGGAGGGAGACGAAGAACGCCGGGGTTGAGGTAATAAATCCAGCTGATGCACGGGCAGATGGATGAATTAAAAGTTTAACTGTACCTGCGGGGTGATGCCGCACCAGTAGTTGGAGTAGAGAGAGCGAGACTCTAACATGGGAGCCACCAGGGTCAAGTTCTCAGCCATCATCAGGCTCAGCACACGAGGGTTCGTCAACAGGTTGTCACTGTCTACAAACTAGAGAGGGGAGAGGGTCAAGTCACTGATCATGTAGTGGAAATTCTAAAACCTATTTGGAGAGCCTTGCTGTTAATCTTTAACCATATGCCTATTATATCTAGAATATCTAAGTGATTGATATCGGCTGTTTCACTCATGCTTCGCACTCAGCGGCTCCTTCATTAACTGTGTCATAATCAGCTGACTAGTGACATCCAATCATAACGCAGGTGTAAAGCACAGCCATTACACTGTAACCCAAAACTTCTCACAGTTACCCTTCTGATACACTCATGACAACTGCCAGGGCTCCCTTCACCACCCTAATCTCACTCTGATGTGGTATATTTTGGTGGAGTTGATTTAAGGTTTAATGTTTATGTCTTTGTTTTCAGGAGGGGAAAGCATTTGCTATAAACAGTCAATTCTTTGACGCACGATTGCATATTTATTAAATAAAAGCGTATCAAGGCCTTACCAGTATGTAGTCGGCCCATCGTTCCCTGGCAGCCCTCAGCGCCGCCTGTCTCAACTTCATCAAATGATTGAACCTGGATGGAGGCCAGTGCTTTGGGCCCCACTCGTCTGTGTAGGACCTGATTAAAAAAAAAAAATAAAAGTTGCCCGACTGATATTCACCGTCGTTTTATAAAACATAAATTATGTGAGGGAACCAGAATATTTTAAGAGCAGGACCCAAGTCTGACTCACCTGGGCTCCTCCATGGGTCTCCACTCCACATAGTGGTAGACATGCTGGGCTCTCTTCAGCCATTCTCTCAACATAGCAGTGGTGTTGTCCACATTATGGTCTGTTGCCGCCCTGAAACACCAACACAGACAACAAAGGATGTTATTGAAATGAAGCAGACTACCTACCATGCATGCTGTAACAGAACAGCCCCAGTTAATATATTTAAAAACTACCATGCTGTCTGTTGAAACACATCCACTACACACTTAAGAACAGAAACACTTAAAACAGCTGTTTTGGGACCGAAACAAACTACATGGCTTGTCAGGGCTAATTTCATGAGACCTTCTGGAAAAATAAGAGGACGTGAGTTAGAGTCGAACATTATGCAGAAAGTTGTAAATTGTCTTTAGCTTGATGCAACAAGTGAGAGGTCCAAGCCAGGACATACAGACAGCGTGCTATGGAAGAAGACAGTTCCAGATTTTGTCATGTTAAAACAGGCAGCCTTGGTGTTGCAAAGCTTCCTCTCTGCCTAATTAACAGCACTGGTGGAACATGGGCGAAGTCAGAAGAGTCACCGTGCGGGCAGACATTACTCTGAGACACTCTGGGTAAAACAAATAACCAGGCAAGTACAACTGGCTCACACTAATTACCCTCTAAAGACTGGCTTTCACTTTTCTAACAGTTGTGGGTGCTGGAGAAGAACGTCAGTAAAATAATCAAGTCCAGCTCAGAGGCTTCAAAAAAGCAAAACCGACTCAGGTTACAGGTGAATATCGGTTAACTATGTGTAAACAACTTGACACCAAAATATTACAAAGGTAGACTGACAACACACCTGCTTAGCCAGACAAAAACACTCATACCTGTAAGCAAGTGATGTCAGTGTAAAATTTAGCACAGTCCAAGCAGCTTGTTTGTTTCTCCTGTGGTTTGCACTCTGCATCACTGTTTCTTCACAGAGATTTCCACTTTGAGTCCCAGAGCTGACTCAGACAAGACACTGTGGCTACTGTATGCGTGGGTGAGAGCGTGCGTGTGTGTGTGTGTGTGTGTGTGTGTGTGTGTGTGTGTGTGTGTGTGTGCGTGCGTGCAGGTGAGTGTGTGTGTGTGTGCGTGCGTGCAGGTGTGTGTGTGTGTGTGTGTAAATAACTTTGTGCAAGAGAAATTAAAACCGTAAACAGGTTCTGCATGACTGTGCAATTAGCTATCATTTATACACTTTTGGGAACATCAGAAAAATAAATATCACTTGTCTCTCCCTGTCTCTGCATTTAAATCACCATTCAGGGAGGAAAGATCAACAGAGGCAGAACCTTGTACTTGAATGTGTGCATACGAATACACACACACACACACATTTAGAGTGATGGAGTTTTCCACTGCTTGCTGTAATATTCCTTGCTGTACGCTCTCCAAAATCACACCCAATTTTAGACTGGGTGGACAAATAGAAACACACACACACACACACACACACACCCACACACACACACACACACACACACAAACTCTTGCCCCTTGTCCTTGTATTTTCATTAAGTGCACAGTAAACTCTCTCAACATAGAAGATAACAGTGTTCACACTCATCATTTACCCATGTTTAGCACAAATACCAAAACAGAAACACCTGTTCTCTTTTAAAGAGACACAAACAGGTACATAAATGCTTACAGTTCATGAAAAAATAACACAGATGCATGCACGGGTTTGTATCACACACACAGATTAGTCACGAAGAGGCAGAGCTCTCTTATGTATGGAATTTCAATCATCTTCAGTCAGACACATAAACTCTTCATCCCACATAACCGGCAGCCGGAGAAGCCTGAGGGAGACACAGTGGTCAATAATTTTAGCATTTGTGTGTGCCTACACTTGCTGATGTGTCAAAAAACAAGGTGGTGGTGGTTTTAAAAATGTTAAAATTGTATCTGCTTGAGAGTCTGTAAAAAGTGAAAATGCATGTGCAAGCATGCACGTGTGTATTAGCGTATAACTGCCCATGGGAGTAATAACGGAAGAAGCCACCGCTGATGACAAGCTGTTGTTGTCGTTATCCTAGGCTAGAAACACACAGAAACACCTGACCCATGAGTAATGAGTAGATCTGCACACACATTTACACGCTTCTTTAACCACTAAACTGCACATTGCTGAAGGATATAAATGTGTTCCTACACGCCATCTCCCAATGAGAGACTCAGCTCTTTGCAGGGATTTAAAACCAGGTAATTTCTGGAAAGTAAAGAACAATACATGGTACACTAAATGGGAACAGTGAGTATATAAAATAGTACGTGTTTATACATACCCGTTTATGTGTATTTATGAGCATATGAGATGGCAAGAGTGAGTGAGGGATGGAGGGAAAAGGGGAGAGTAAAGAGAGAGAGTAAAAGAAAAGGGGATCTGTGTTTACCTCACTTCATTTTACTGCTAAACACAAACTGAAAATATGCAGCATTTTTTCAAAATGTTCTTATCAATTAAGAATAAACATTTTGTAGAATTCCTCACAAGGCTCGTTAAAACCCCTTCTATAAAGAATCCGGCTGCTTGTTACAGAACAAATTAAACTCATGCAAAAACTCACTTTTCCACACACTGTTCCTCATGCTCACAAAATCATTAGAAATCTAAATCTCTCTGGAATTCTTTTGTGTATTTTTATGGGCTCTTCTTGGTAGAACATGCACAGGTTGCATCAGTCAGTAAAGGTTGAAGATTGTCTACAAAACAGAAGCAAACTTGTGTCTACATGTCTAAGGAATGGTAGAAAGAGAAATGTGGGCACAATTACTTCAATAAATAAACAGATTTTACAAATAAATTAGAAGTGTTTTGTACCTTTAGATGCGTTGTGTACCTTGTATGGCTAAAACACACATAACTGTACATTGTACATATATATATAACAGCCTCTGCAGAATACAAGTACAAAAAGGAGGATGGTACATATCTTCTTTAGTACTGAAGTTGCTTAAGGGCTCTTGTTTTTCACAAGCACATCCTTCAAGCCTGCCCCTCCCACTGCCCAGCCCCTCCAAGCACACAGCACTCTGAGTACACTGTGTGATTTTCCATTACCAACATTAAATCTCTGCATGTCGTATAATTTCTGGAAATGTGAAAGTTGGTGATGCATACATACACAGTGTGTGTATGTAAAAGAAAAGGAGTGAAAAAACAGAAGGGTTTTGCTTACAGGTCTCCTATATGCTTGATCAGGCAATGCGAGGACAAGAGAACAACCTGGAGAAAGTCATCCTTGCCTAGACTATATATCTGACTCCTTTAGTGCTCTCCTGCATTTCAATGGAACATCTTCTCCTCCATCTAATTTCATTTTGGTCACATATGTCCTTCTTCAGGAGGCAACTATGAACTGCTTCTCTGCAATTTCCTCTACCTTCAGGCAAGATCAGTCACTGCAGCTGAACTGTACTGTACAGACTTTGCAGTTCCTGTCAAATACCTCGGCTGTGCCTGGTTGATGTCTCTGAATCTACAGAAATATGAAGACTTTGCCTCTCTGCGTGTGGAGACTACAATCAAAAAGGGGCTGCACACACACAGCAAACAGAGATACGAGGTTAATGTGCAGTTCTGCATTTGTTATATACAAAGATAAAATAATCTGGGCTTTGGGCTTATATCCCCCTCATCATCACTCCGTAGCCCTGTATGTCTTTCATCCTTGCTTTGTGCTGCCTCTCTTTATTTCTAGTTTGAGGTTTAAAGCAAACTGCAGCCTCATTATTCTGCTGCCTGCAGCTCTAGAGTTAGGCTTCATCTCCCCGTTCTGTCTTTATGATCAGCATCTGGACAACACATGTTTTTCTGAGGCCTCACCTACACATCCAACCACTGCCTCTCTCTATCGCTTCATTAACAGTGATATTTTCCTTCTTTATTATCTAATCTCAATGCAGTAGAACAGTTTCCAATCAGCCCACTTATAGTACATGCATTACTCCCTCTTTTCACCTGTAATCCATCCCGTACCGATTGCACAATATCCATATCTTAACCTGTCCTTAATCAGTACTGCAGCAACTAGTCTAGAATATTACCAGTGATGGTACAGATTAGAAAAAAAAATTGGAAGACAAACTACGTAGCTGACGATAAAATGCCAGATAATCCTCAGCTCAGCTGATTCTAATACAGGTTTATATGATATTCTAAAATAATCAAAATTTTTCCAGCACATTTTACAAAGAGTAATAGCCAGATTATTTATAACATCACCATAAACTTGTATATTCGCCAAAAGTTTTAAATCGTGGTGAAGTGTATCTGGTTGTTTCTGTCCTAATACATTGGTCTTATCTCCGTCCCCTAATGTGATTATCAACCCACTTCAGCACTTTCTCTGCCGCTCTCTCTCCCCCACCTCATTGAATTATCCAGTCCAGGAAAGTGTGTCAGATAACTTGGAGTGTGTCATGAAGCTGATTAGCTGAAGGTTAACATCTGGTCTCAAACACAGAGGCTTGTCTCTTAGACTGGTCCTTTTAGGTAAACACAGGTCTGAGGCCCCAGAGGGCCAGTGTCAGCTGACTGTTGATTCAATAAACTATCTAATATCACAACCAATAATGACTGGGTGTTGCATGTAATTAAGAGGCAAGAATGCCTCTTTCAGACCTGAGCATAGATGCTTTTAAAAGATAATAACTATTCTAGTGTGTGTGGCTGTGTGTTGACTTTGTAGTATCGTCTCTAGGCTGACGTGGCTTCTTGTTTGGCCCAGCATGGGCAAAGTTGAAAGAGGAGGGGGTAGATGGGTAGAAAGATGGAGGGGAAAAGGGAACAAGAGGAGTAGGGGAGGGAGGGAGGCTGGGAGGAGGGGCTGGTGAGACAGGACCTCCTGACTCAAATTCCTCATGATTCTCAGGGTCAACAAAAGTGGCCAACACTGGCGGCCTTGCACTGAGGTGTAATAGGCAAAGATATTCATTTTGGTTAAATATTAAAGAAAGCCAATGTTGACTGTGGGTAGGAGACAGGATGAGAAGCCTGTCCTCCTGTGTTGTAGGGGAATTCACCTCCCCACTCTCTACACTGGGACCTCTTGCTGAACATTTGCATTGCAGGTATGTAATTTGTACTTCAGAAGGGGCCAGTATGAATATGCAGACATTCTTCAGGATCCCGAGTCACCCCCTTCCCCTTTGATGTATCATGAGAAATACATCGGGGACTCCAAGATGGTAGTCAATAATTCTATTCCCATAGACTTTACATTTTGACAAAGTGCTGGGAAAGTTTGACAATTATTACATTTTCATGGTCTGGAAATTCATAATACAAAGGTAAATTGACCCTGTTTGCAGTTTCGAGTGTCCTGTTAACAGTTTCACAGAAAACTGTTTTAAAATTGCACGAAAGCTTTGTGTGTGGCAGATGATTTTTGGTCGCAGAAGAGTGATGTGCCAGGCTGTGTCAAGTTCCTGCAATGCATGTATGCCCTGTTCTTGATCCCAGCACTTCTGCTTTTAGCTGGTTGGCCTCAGTAAAAATATGATCTACTTTTGTACATCTCCAATCTATTTTTTTTTTCCCTGCAGGAGAATTTTTTGGTTAAATCTCTGAATATGAGCTCAGCCTTCATAAGAACAAGCCGCTCTCTACTCTCTTTGATTTCATCTGGGCAGATGAGGGAAATAGCATGTAATTTTCTGGCACCAAAACCCTAAGTTTTTTTTATACTGAACTAAATTAATATCTTTTTTAGTTTCTCTTATGGACACAAACAGCTATTTACACAGTGTAAACATTCAAAGCAGGTTCAGTCCCGTGGTCACAGAAACTCACTCTGTGTAACACATTCTACCTGTGAAAGGGGAGCAAAAACTTAGAGAAACAGATGGAAGAAGGGATAGAGGAACAGAAGGATGATGAGAAAGAGGTAAGAAATGAGAGACAGGGGGACAGAGGGGGAGCACAGGGATTAGGCAGTGAAATTAGTGACACACACACAGACAGATGGACATCCAGATGGATGTTGCTAAAATTATATTTCCTGTATGAAAACATGAGCACCAGTCTCTCTAATGAATACCCCACTGTTCATGAAAATACTACTCTAAACACATCATCTGACTGATGAACAGTGGACCTGTTTCTTCCTCTCTCTTAATCTCTTTATGTCTGCCTCTACTTTAACTAATCTCATTCCATATCCAGGTCTCCCCCGATCTACAGATGAGCGTGCTCATACCAAGATGCTTTTATGTCTCAGTGTTTTGCCAAGTCCATTTGTGCTGTGCTGCCAAAACCTGACAATACTGCAGGAAGTGTGCTAGAAACACATGGGGCATCGAAGCAAGAATTCGCAGTCCGAGGGCCAAGTCCCTGAACAACCATTTCCACTCCAGGGGAAAGAGAGAGAGAGACAGAAAGAGAAAGAGAGGGAGAGAGAGATAAAATAAAAATGCTCAGGAGATTGGAAAGTCCATTCTCTGTTTACTGCAGTTTAGTGAAGAGATAATGTCAGGTCAGAGAAAATTTTCCCTTGAATACATTCTTGCTACCGTGAAAAGGAGATAGGGCTGGACTGTTGGAAGGTACAGCGTCAGCTGCATCCCTTTATCTTTTCAAAGAATTTGATGGTTGAGTCTGATTGCAGAGCTGACAAAGATTAGTCAGTGTGTTAGGAAAATGGACTACTAATAACACATCATCATTAGGTCAAAATTTCTTTATTTCCACAGATAACCTGCTGCTATTTGAGCACATGATAAAACATGTGACTCAATAAACATATACTTAGGCTGAACACCCATTTCAAGGCCATCTGTCACTAACCATAGGCCATGTGCCATATGTCTTGGCACATTTTTGTGTCATGTTCCGTCACACATTCACTGTTCCGCTGCTGTCTCACCAGACCACCAGATGTGGATTAATCCACAGCTGAAAATAGTCCCAAAAAATCCATTATCTAGGCCTGTTTAAGTAATATTTGATCCAGAAAATTACTGAGCCTGTTTTAACTGTCTCTAAAATTCTTTATTGATTTTTCAGTAAAAACAAATGGTCTTTGGGGAGAGTGCAGCAGATATGAGACATTGGTGAAGAAAGTTCTGAGAGATGAACTAACACATTGTTCTTTTGGTCTTTTCAAGTGATATGTTGATAATGAGAAAAATATAGAATTAAGGCATCCTTATATATCCTTTAAGTTTATTTGGTCTTCATTTTTTTGTGGTGATTTACTGCATCTTTTTAAATGATAACATTTGACCACTTACATTTTCAGTGCAATGGACTGGTGACAATTTATCAACCAGAGCGACACAAGGAATTTGTCCCTACTGTCAAAAGCATTTGATATAGTGGGGACTCACTGCAGATGTTTCTGCATCACTCAGGAAAAACAATGGCTGACCCTCTCACAGCAGAGTGGCGACGAGGCACGGCCAGATGTGTTCTGACTTTTTTATTTGAAGCTATCTAAAATTTAATTTAAGCTAGTCATGTCTTTAAATGAGTTGGTAACTTTGATGTCATTAGTTGTGTGAAACTGGCCAAAATGGATGATAATACGTGAACCTACCTAAGATCACATGGAAGTTTGTGCAACGTCAGCTGTGGATTACAGCAAGGATACAAGATACAAACATCTCCCTTTACTCCAGTGAGTTTGTGTCAATTCAAGCTGTTTAACTAAGAGAATCAACCTGCCTTTCTGGAATCTATGTCAAATACCCGTGAAAATGTTCATAGTCTTTTAAAGTTCCCCATGTGTTGGATGTGACTGCAGATTACGATTCCTAAGGCGATAGTGATTGGGACGTCAGCATGCATGGAAGTTCTGACTCGCTGAGGGCATTATAGGGTAATTAGGAATGTGAATGGAAAACAGAGGCTGAGCCAGAGTTGCAAAGCAGAAACACACACCTATTACATGTGCAATAGACACACACACACACACACACACACACACACACACACACACACACACATACACTGATCCATTTAACAAAAAACAGGAATGTGTGAGAGGAGACAAATTGCTTGCACATTCATACCCATACTTGCACCAACACATTTTAGATAAGTGCCAACTCTGTTTAATTCATATTGACACCAAAACCACATGCTGCTAATCCTTCAATCCTTCACAAATGACCCTGTTGTCCCATCCTGATAATTTATTCTGTATATTTGGATAAACTTCTCCCCTGAAATGGACAAACTCCTTGCATGACAAAACCAGAACCAACTTATGCTTCAATGGTGTGCTCCCATAGAGGAAGAGGCCCTGGGGTAACACACCTGGTATGGGGAAACCTCAGGGGCAAATATCTAGCATTGCAAAAACGATCCTTTCAGCCTATTTGATTCCTCCCATTTTCTTCTATTTTAATATCTGTCAGTAAGTTGAAAAAAACAAGGGATGATGAATCGAAAACAAAGCCAAAAACAGTGCGTTTACAAAACCTGATCAAACCATCGGTGACATGGACAAACCCTCAGAAAGTCAGTGTCAAGAAACAAAAAGTGGAAGCTCAACCAGGTACAGAGTTAGGGTTACATGTTGTGGGTCCTGGTGAGAAGTAGGTGGCCAGTTTGATTGTTGCAACCATGAGTTTGAAGATGCAAGCAATGTCAAGCAGTAATGCTTCACTACTTTGACAATTTGGGGACTTGCTTGCTGTCTTACTGGGAGTTTTATTCAATATGGTGGTGCTACTTCACAGGGAGGTGAATATGCATCTAGCCACTTGGGATAAGCTATTGCTGGTGATCAGTAAATACCTCCAAACATTAGTCTAGCTTCTTTTTAAACCATAATGTTTTGTTTTCTGTTTCTACACTTGTTAAATATGGAAGATGGAACGTGTGTGCGGTTTTGGAGTTGTTCAAAAGCTCTTCTGTGGACCTGGACTGAGTACTGAAAGTAAAGTAGCCATGTACTTTTGCTGTCAGAGAATTAATTACATAAAGATTTTTTTCTGAGTAATGTGAACTTAGTAATTGATAACATCCAACTTTGATGACAAGTTAAGCCAGATTTCACTTTTTGCCAGAGGACCCTGTATTTCTTTGCCAGGACCCACACTGTGCCACTGCAGTGGTCTCAATAAAGGGATTTTTTTTTTCTTCTGTTCAGTGCTATTGTCAGTCTGAACATGGACTTAGGGTTCCACAGAGCACTACTTCAGTTAAACAGAGGGGCACTAAGGCCAAGTGGATAAACATGAAACATTTAAGCGTCCCATAAGGGCACAGCTATATCCTCAGTGATTTATTAAAGGAAAATTTGGCACACCAATGCAAAGCACAACACTAATGTCAGCATAAATCATACATGTAAAAAGTCTTTCACTCAACATTCCGATCCAATTTGATATGGATCATTTAATGCTGTGAATTTCTGTGCACTTGTCAAAATAACTTAAAAGAGGTACAGTGTTTATGGCAAATGACCTCATATCACATGGGGAAAATCATTTATGCCAAATGCTTGAGTGAGGCTAGATTTAGTCTGGAGTGTCTAATAATCTCAGATGCAACTACAAAAAATTCCTCTCAACGTCTGACAGGAGCTACAGTACATACGGCAAATCTGTCACTGAAAGATTCATCATATGTCTGGGAAACTGTGGAAAATGATTAGCTTATAGAGTCATATCATGCCTGAGGCCTTAGGATACAACAGAATTTAATGGTGTCCTATTCAGAAAGTAGAAAATAACATCCAGTTGTTATGTAGCTTCAAATTATTTTGTCAACAAAATGCAAGAAAAACTGTTCATCAAGTTAAACCTAGTAGTGTCTATACAATGACAAATGGCTATATGATGAATGAGTAAATAAACAACCTGACATTCTGGAAATGACAAAGCAAGTCCTCTTGGGCAGGCTGATGATGTCAGCGGTCTGACATCCTCTTCAGGGTTCAGTCTGTCTCTGACAAGCTCACAAATCATCTCGACTCCTCGCCTAGCACCTGGGAAAGCACTTCACCACATGAGCACAGCCAGCAGGCAAAAGGCAGCAGGCACTTGACAGCATGAGGAGCAAGATGATAGCAGGCTGGCCTAAACTTAAGAGAGCTTTGTCTACACTGTGCCTCGGACATCAATACAAACACACAGCTCACTGTTTATGAAATCCTCTTTGATATTCTCTGAAGCAGCTTACCAGTGACATTAGTGAGAAGACTCCCGAGGGCAAGGTGCAAAGCTCAACAGTTTACTGGCAAACGATAAAAGCTATTGAATTCTTAACTTAACGTTTTAGTCTTAAGGACTCCATCTAGCCTGGTTCTTCAACATTTTCAGGTTGGAACACTAACTTCAGGGGACATTTCCCTCAAAATGTCTGACTGGGAACTCATAAATCATGACTTCCAAGTTTAAATAGAACATCACAAGACCCCATGCAACCAGATCAGGTCCAAACCCAGACCCCTGCTGCTATTCTTTGCCATATTCTACTGACTCATAACTACTGGGACCTACTGCAAAGCTAAGTCACACAAGGTAAGGCTGTTACTTAAATCCAGGGTCCCTTTTACTAACTATCCAATCAGACTATCAAAAAAACAACATGAAGTGTCTTTTATTGTCTTGTAGTCCACGGTTGTCCTGTTAGGACAGATGGATTGGGATGGAGAAGCAGCAACAGGTCAGAGGGAGAAAGGAAAGCAGACATAGTCAAGCTACTGTGGGAATGCGGATTAACCAAACTGCTAAATGCCCTCCGGGTAATTTCCCAGCATTGTTGACCACCTTCCCTTTGCCTGACCATCCCCCTCCCTTTTTCTCTAATTCCCTGCATTCTTTCATTTCTTAACAGCAACGTGAAAGTCTTTATCACTGCGTTGCCACCTCTCTGTCAGACCTGTGCCCACTTGCAGAGGAAAAACTTCTGGAGGCAGAGTGTACTGACCATCTCAACTGTCAGAGTTAGTCATAGTTGAAGAAACAGGGTGGAGGAGACATGACCTAGTAGGTCAGTACAGATTATCTCGTGACCAGGCTCCAACTGGAAACTTTGGTCCTTGCAGCATCTTCAGTCCAGCCAAAGCCTGTCTTTTGGAAATATGGAGCTTTTTGGAAATATGGAAGATTTTGTCATCTGGCTGGGTTGTTAAGTGGTTAAGACTCCTTCTGTCATTGTGTCATTTCAACGTCTGTTTCAATGTAGATTCTTCCCCAAATCTGCATTTTTTTTTATTTTTTATTTTATTTTTTTATGTAAATTTTTTTTTACAGTAAATATGGTATGAAATGGTAACATTAGACTATTATCTCAGATGGCTATGCAATTACAAATTAAGTATAAAGTCTACAGAACTCAATATTATGCTGGTACAGTTATGAAAATACAAAAAAAAATGAAACAATGTGATGCTTCAGAATTTGTACATATACTGTTGGGGAATTGCCCCTAATCAATAAGAAAAATGTTTAATTGCCAATCAGGTAGCACATGATCTCTAACATTTTTGTCTCATGTATTTGCACTGTAATTGTTCAAGAGAAAAGAAGAATCTAAGTTGAACATCCGTCCCAGTAGAACTGCAGAACATCCCAGTCTTTCTTTATATTTTGTCTCATGTTACACTCAGCCCCTTACTGTTTCTCTTTAGCTGCCTATCTCATATACATAGATGCAGTATAAACATACATGAACAATGCACCAAACAATTTTTAAAACCCATTTCCCTGCTCCTTTGGGAGGACAATTTAAGGGAGAAATAGGAGAACAACATAAAGAAGAGAAGAGAAGAGAGAACCCTTACTATTATATCAAATCATCTACCCCCTTCCTCACTACTGGTACTTACCCTGTCTTCATTTGACTGCATGTTTGAAATGAGTAGAGGAGGAGATGAAGAGGAAAAGAAAACCCTATAATGTGCTCAAGCCCAAAGCTCTAGAGAGGAGCTAATGTGGGGAACATCATGTCCCCACACAAAAACTGGAGCTTCACAGCCAGTTATTCTATACATGCTTGATATTTTCCTGCTTACTCTACAGCCGTCAGCTCATGATCTTTGTAGTCAAGCCAAGCTATACGGGTGAGGATGTGTATCACAAAACCGAGAATACTTTGGCTTGAGTCCAGCTGGAGACCCTCATCTCACATAACTCCCTCTCCGTTCCTCCAAGCTTCTTACCACTCTCTAGTCTCAAATAAAGACAAAAATGCCATAAAATAATCTTTCAATGTTGAAGTCATTTAGACGCACTAAGTCAAAGGTAACTGGATTTATTCTTTTATTCATAAAGGGGTTTCATAACTCATCCAGCAGGCCTCCTCAATCCCATTTCACAGCAGCAATGACGACAAAAAGAAGGAGGGACTGAGCTGTATGAATTATGGTAAGTAAAGCATGTCATTTTCTGAACCCATCTGACCACAAAATGCCAATGAAGTTTTTTATACACAGAGACATCGTTAAATATTTTGTAAATATTTCCACTGTTTCCAGCTGGCACACTTTTTTTCTCTTCAAATGTATAATCATCACAGAAACAATGCAGCACCACGTACTTAACTATTCATTAGTCCTTATTTTCATCTGATCATTTGGCTTCTTGGACAACACTTATAACTCACACACAAATGCATGTCTCCATCTGCTAAAAAGACTTATGTCAAGATTTGGTTTCACTGATAAATCTTACTGCATTTAAATGCATTGTGTGTTAACTCCTGTGAGAGTTTGGGGGGAAAAAATCGCCACAGAGGTGAAAAAACTGCAAAGTAGATTTGGGGTAGAATTAGCGTTGGATGCAGGACCTAATGAGCGTGTACTTATTCTCTCAGGATAAATTTATATGTTCTATGACATTTGCCTGATCCCACAAACATACTTGTGTGACACATAGGACTGATCTGCCTCAAACGTACCCTGGGACTTTTTTCACTCACAAAGCCATGCTAGCTCAGCCACATTGGCATTTTGCTCCGGGAGGACGGGGCCCACTCTGTATTGAGTCTCTCCTGTGCTTGTGCTTGTGTGTGTGTGTGTGTGTGTTTGTGTATGTGTTTGTGTGTGTGTTTGTGTGTGTGTTTGTGTGTGTGTTTGCGTGTGTGTTTGTTTGTGTGTGTACGTGTGTGTGTGTGTGTTTGTGTGTGTGTTTGTGTGTGTGTTTGTGTGTGCATGTGTGTGTGTGTGTGTGTGCGTTCTTTGGTGAGGGTCCTTGAATTGGAAACAGACAATCCCTCCACAAAACAAAATCAAGAATTTCAGCAAGGGAAGGGTGGGAAGCAAAACAAAAGAATGCCAGGCAGTTGGGAACTGAGGAGGAATGCACTGCAAACATCCACCAACCATGTGCTGCATGTAACTGTTATGTCTCCCATCCCACCTTCTTCACATGTCCTATCTGCATTTTGATAATCGAGCTACCTCTGCTCAGAAATCTCCAAGGTTCTGTTTGATTTTCTATCTGATCCGTCAGCCTGCATAACCCCCATGCAAACTACACAGTTGTACACATGTCCAGACCCACACACACACACACACACACACACACACACACACGCACACACACACACAAATTTTACACATGACTTCCCAGAACTAACACCCACCCCTCAAGTCCTGCTGTCAGACCAGCTCAACATCAGCTTTCATCCCCTCACCTGTTTCACCTGCAGGGATCCCTCTTAAACAACTTTTTCTTTTTATCATCTTAGTCTGCTCCTATGGGACCAAACACACCGCAGGACCCAACCCCCGCCCCCCCCACCCCCCCACATCCATACCCCGTTGTTTTAAAGCCCCGTTTCTACAGGTTTTGTGCTGAATCAGGCGGAGGGAGCGGTGATTAAGGGTTAAGCCTAAACCCTAACACGCCAAGCAGCTCTTTTATCTTTTCGCTCAGTTTGCAACTCGGATGCCGGCGGACACGCGAGGTGAGTGCATCGTAAAACGCAGCAACAGGTCTCCGAGGCCGACGCCGACATTCTGTTATTATAATAGACGCGGACACACGCTGCTTTTCATTACTACACGCTCCAGCGCAGAGCACAGTCCGCCCCGGGCGCTGTGCTCTGGAGGACGCGTAGCTCTCCTGGAAACTATCGAAAAACGCAACACAAACTGTTTATATTCGCAGAAATCGCTGCACAGCTTTGCCCGTATATTTGCATTATTCTAAGAATCGTCTCAGCCAAATAAAGGAAACTCTATCGCAGAAAACTGCCGCTGCTGCATCCCCCCGTCCGTGCGCCTCTCACCAGATCGCCAAGCGCTCCTTCGGGTACTCCAGCCTCTCGATGCTGCCCAGGTAGTAGGGCAGGCTGTGCGCCGCGTTACGAGCCAGGATGGCGATCATAACCTTCGGCTTCAGGAGGGAGGACTCGGTCTTGACCTGCTCCTGCACCACCGTCGCCAGCTCCGACACGCCGCCGGGCACCAGAGCGGCCAGAAGCGTCCACAGCACACCGACTCCCACGGCCCCGACCGCCCGCATCTTTCGCTGCCACGACTCCGCCGTGATTCTCCCGGACCCGGATCCGGAGCGCAGAGGCTGACTGGGCGAGAGGGGGAGAGAGAGAGAGAGAGAGAGAGAGAGAGAGAGATGGAGGGGCAGAGGGAGCGAGTGAGGGAGTGACCCATGCTGGGAGGGAGGAAGGAAGGTAAAGGGGGCTGGGTGGGTGGGTGGAGGGCTTCCCACCTCCCTTACCCCTCCTACGCCCCTGCTGGCTACCAATGCTCCTGGTGGTTGTGGTGTGGCGCCTGTACTGCAATATCTCCCTCCATCTCTAATATTATTATTATTATTACTATTATTGTCGCCGTAGGTTTTAGCTGCCAATGAATCAATTCTTCCGATAAATCAGATTGTAAATAAAAATAAATCACGTCTTTAATCTGTTTATTAGTGAAATGTGGGAAGCGACGCACACACCATGTTCCAAATCATGAGAGCGTGTCTGCAGCCGGTGAGTTGGTCCATGTCTGGTTTTCCTCCTTAAATCTCCGTCTTCCTCCGTGTTGTCTGAACATTTCTTTTCTTTTTCCACGCCTTTACCCTTGAGAGCCACTTGGCTCCTGCAGCCCTGGAGACCATGAAGTCACCAGCTCTGACATCAGCCCGCCAGACTACTGCACATTTTTATTTCTTTTCCTACCGTATTTTGTTTAGTTTCTTAAAAAAAAAAATAAAAATAAAAAATAAATAAATAATCAAACATATATACCGACAAAGCTGTCATTCTTTACAGCAGCAAAAGTATACTTGAATTACAAAAAGGGATAAAACAATTATTTATTTATTTCCAACTCTCTCCCCATTTATCATCTACAAGCAATATATAAACATACAAGACACGTACAATGTAGTTATAAGGAGCTGTAAGGATACTATGTTCATTAACATAAAATTTTCAACATAAATGCAATGAGAAAACATCCATTATCTATATATATATATACCAGCATTAAATTTCAGTTAACAATGTTGAAGTTGTTGAATACTACATCAATAAACATTTGAGGTACATACAGTGTCCTTATATCTGCTTACAAATACACCAAAGTGTGTCATTATAATCCACTTATTAAATGTTTATCCTGGTTATAGGGGGTCAAAAATAAGACAAAGCAAAAAAATATACCCACAAAAAGTATGAATAGTATAGGAAAAGTATAGATGACACATCACATTTTATAAAACTAGAGGTAATGTTGTACTGTACAAAATTGTATGCAGCAAACTTCATACACAAAGAAAACATTCATCACTCTTCAAAGAAAATGTATTCCAAAATTGGTGATGTTGATTTTTTTTTTTCAGAAAAACTGAAGGATTACAGATTCCTTATGGGTTGAGGAAATTCTCCGAATTATTAAGCTAAATAAACCATTTTAAACCCCTCTGACAAAAAGGGCATTTTTACAAAGCTGAAATAAGTTGTTGTTTTTTTTGTTTTTTTTTTTGCTGAGCTGATAAAAAATCTTGAGGTTTAGGAGATACATGGTTTTAAGAGGGCAGTGGTAATACGTATTCTTTAATTACAGGAGTGTTCGGTACCTTTGATTCAACTGTAAAAACATGTTTGTCTGGTGTGAACTGAAAAAAACTTGATGGTTTATGAATATCTACTTACTTGTCACATTATCAGTGAGATTGTTGTTGATGTTATTGACAAGGAATAATACAACCTTATCCTTTAAGATAAGGAAGAATACTAAATTGTAACTAGATTAACAACGAGCAGGGCAGATCAAACAAAAACATGTCAGAGAATGAAAATTATCTCATTGAGAAAAAGATTGTTAAATCTGTGCTGCGGGAAAATGAGAAGGAAATGTCGGGTTTCAAACTGAGCATGAATTTAATTAGTAACATGAAAGTATATAAACAAGCATGAGTTGTCAGAGATATAAAACACTGAACAGAAACAAAAGATCTAACTAGTACGTTATAGTTAAGAAATGTGGCGAACCAATTTGACTTCATAACACAAAAATTCAACCAGTATGACACCATAACACAAACACTACAGTGGTTTTCCAAACATTTCACAGAAAATCAGAAATTCACTATAGAAATGTTGTATTACTAAGTCTGAAGGTTGCAGTCCACAAATATCTACCTTCAGTTCTAAAAGTTGGCAATCATGCTCACCATGCTATCATAATATTATATTGTATGCTATTATATGATTACAGTAGCCCTCCAGTAACCTTTTTAATTATAGTCCACGGACTGACACACAGACAGATGGGCAAAGCCAGCTTCCTTGTGTCCCTGTCTCAACTCAGCTCTGTTTATTTAAGCTGGGTGCTCTGCTACCTGGTAAGTTTTCCCTCTTTCCAGACATAATTAGAGTATTCTCCCATGTTCTCTGCAGTCAGATGCTCCAACTCACAGCCAAAGGGAGACAGAGAGAACTATGTTTTCAGTCTGTCCGAGTAATCCCTTGGCTCCCTCTAGTGCTTCACCAAAGTGGGTTAAGACCCTGGTGAAGCAGCCTTCGCATGCAAACAGACTTGCTCATACTCACACCCTTATACTCCTGTATGCAGCAAAGGTCAGGGATCAGGATCATCAGCGGTCCACAGCTCACTGGAGGAGTCAGCCCCTGTTGTGGCTTGCTCAGGTGCACATAAACATTCACAAGTCACACTCTGGTCAGACTGGACTGTGAATGGTCATGGGTCAGATACTGAAATGAAAGGAAAATGCATATAAATAAATTAGTAACCTGGTGAAAACTTTGCCTCTTGTGTTTGTCCCTTCACTTTGCACTTTCTGCTCAAATCGCTTAAAAACAGCCTCACCCTTCTGGCACAGGGTCAGGCCTCTGCCCCTGCTCAGTCTTCGATACATTTTCATTATTCAAACGGCTCTCTTCTAACATAGCAAAACATCTGCTTTGTAATTTTGGTCACTTAGTTGACATGCAGCCATTTGTCTCTTGGTGAATGAACTATAGATGACAGATAGAGCAGTTATGTTTGGGATAAATGTATGTTTTAAGAGCTGCCAGCGGTTTGGTTTGTTAGACTGTGGTTACACAGAAACTGTAGCTTAAAATGCCTTCTCTACTCTTGGTTTAAATAGCAGGGTAAATCCTTCATAAGTAGGGTCAACAAATAGCAAGATACAGTATGTCATACAGAAAACTCCAGGATACCTATGCATACATAATGGAAGGCTTTAAAAATGTACATTAAGAAAGGTCTGTGGTATCTCCTGACAAAGCTCATTTTAAAAGATAAAAGGGAGACTAAATAATTCCTTTTTTCTACCGTACTGTAATGAAAAATGAATACTTCATAAACATAAACACACTGCTATGAGCCACAAACACAAGATATTGTGGCTACAGCACATAAAACTGCAATCTTACACAGCATTTTGGTGAGATTTTCTCTGTATGGCTCAGTGGAAAGTAGGGATTTCAGGAGAGGAATAGCCTTCCCTCTCGCTGTAATTCCATTGAGCTGATTTATATGTGCGCCTATGTGTGTGGGTGTGTGGGTGTGGGCGGTTTAGGACTCTGTGCCCACTCGTCTGGCTGTCGGGGTGATGTACAGCTCTAACAGATAGTGCTTGATCATGCAGAGAGCTCTGTGTGGGTATACACTTGCATGTGTGGCAGCATCATGGAGAAAGCCTGAACCAGCAGATGGTGCTCTTGATTTATTCTTGAACATCTCCATCACTCTTTCACACACAACCGTACAGTCTTGTCTTCCGGAAACTCAGTTTCAGGCAGTGTGAGAGAAAACCACCCATCCTAGTCAGATGATTGAGATTGCTGAAATGTTCCCACGCACGTCACCAAACAACTCCCACTCCTGGTGCACAGTCTCCTCAATACCACCGGGTTCAAGTCGCCACTCTTGCTCCAGGCTCCACTGCTTGCTAAGCTAATGCGAATTTGGCAGACTGCTGTAAAATACAATACAAGTGCCAAACCATAGAGCCATCAGGCTCTCTAGCTATTCCTTTCAGTCGTTCCCACTCTGCTGGTCACTTAAGTGATGCAGGGAATTCACAAAACAATTTGCGACACAGCACATACCAAATTTGCTGTTGACATAAAGTAGATGCATCCAGACGGTTGCATAATTATTCATGGGTAAAATATGGTGCGTTTACGCTGAACAATTAGCTCCCTGGGACTTATGTAGGTCACTCCTTGCGGGTGTGCAGCATGAATGCAAATGCATCTAAGTCTACCTTCCTAAAGCCTTGGCCTCCCCCTCATGTGAGCTGCTTCTTTGCCAAGGTAATCCAGAGTATGGATCTGCAAGGAAAGGCTTTACATACAAATGGATTGGGGGGGGGGCAGAGAGAGAAGTATCTGGGCTGATGTAAGAGACAAAGGATAGTTAATGTACAATGTAGATGGATGGAAAATCAATATTTTTTCCACACTGACAGGGTGCAAGATGGTAAAAAGGCTGTTGCTGCCATATTTCTAAATGAATGTGTTCAGAGCTACTAGAGGTAGATTACTCCAAAGTGGGTATTAGGCAGCCAGGAACTGCTGGAGAGAGTTAAGACACTGAGCAAAGGCCCTGTGGGCATCCAGGCGGAGATCCATCCCTTTGCCTCTCAGGGTTGACTCATACTCTCTACGGGGGCATTTCATGTAGACGCACACAACCTCACACACACTAACACGCTAACACACACACACACACACACACACGCACACACACACACACTGTTCTCCCACACTTGTAAAATCATGTGAGGAGTTTCCTTCTTACTGCACATTCACACACAAGCATATGTTTCTGAATGTAGATTAACACTAAACACTAAATAAATCTTATTTATAAATGTTTCAGAGGCTGCAAAAGGTGTTTGCATCAGTGATTAGTACAAATACAGCAGTAATATTCTAATTTATAACTAGAAAACTAATTATATTTCATCAATAAGACAAATTATCAGTTATAAATTTGATTTTGGCTCAGATTTATACAAGAGTCTGGATTGAAATCACACTACAGCCAAGAACATGTTGTACCCTACAAGGACTCACATTTTGGGCTCTATTTCACTGACACACACTAAAACAGTAAAACACACACACACACACACAAAAGCAGGGAGGATTGGGCTCTTTATTAGTACTTACGTCAGGATGGAAAGAACATTTTCTTGCCCATATTCCTGTCTGAGGTTAACGGGCAACATCCATCTCTTCCTCGTTCTCTCCCTCCCACATTCTCACTTTTCCAACTCCCTTGTCTTAATTTCATGCTCTTACCTCGCCCACTTCTCTCCCCTCTCTCACTGTCTGCCTCCAACACACATTTACTTCTGTGTGGGTGAGCCTTGCTGCAAGTACCGGTCCACAGGGACCATTTCACTATGATGATGTGCACAGTGGCTGCTGATTGTAACCTTATGTGCCCCTTCAAGTGAGTCATGCGAGGTTATGAAGGATTTTGAGTGTGTGTGTGTGCGCTATGTGTTACAGACAGATGGGTACAGCTATTAAAGGAACAACTAGGCTACTGAATTTTCCCTTCATAATGTGGTGATCAGCTTAACCACTGACACTCTCTCAAAGCATTATCCCACAGAATATATCCAGTCCCACAGAATGTAGGTTGAGCATAGAAACAGATATCAGTTCAAAACTCTGAAAAAAAAGCTTAGTTATAAACGGTATCACCCTTATCACTGTAAGAACAAATTAATATAGGCCTTAATGATAATTAATAATGAGCTTTTCTTCAGTTTGATGTAATTTTGTCAGTAGATACAAATTCATTGAGGAGGGGAGCTATTTTTTTTTAAATTTCTGTTGATATAGCATGAACTCCCCTTCATGCAGACACCCATAAGGGGCAATAAAACAATTAATGATTAATCACATTAACCCGCACAGTTTCTGTGTTACATGTTTCTTGTCTATTAGTCTACAACAGCAATAATTGATTTTTGGCCGCTCGGGGGCAGTGGAAACACTGACCTATTATCTCCCTATACAGCTGATATGAGGAATTAGCAAACACTCTCCTGTTTACTCAACCAACAGATACAGAGCAACATTAGCATTCATTTGGAGTCATGTTTGTGTTCACCTGACAAAAGTAAGTACAGTAAAATTCTCTTTTACAATTGTTTTACAACAAGTCCTGAGGGAAATAGTGTATCTGACACTTCAGTGCTGAAAGCTCTGTGATATTAACCAGCCAGTCAGTAACTTAGTCTTTTTGCTCTTTGTTGCTGGGCAGGGAGTATACTGCTGGTTTAAAGGAACCATTTTCTCCCTTCTGTTACAAAAAACAACACAGATGACAGCTGTGAGACTGAACCAGGATAGTAAAAATGTGGTCCGGAGGACCAAAACAATGAGCTGAAAGACACAATAAAGGTCTGCAGAGCTGAAGGGAAGCGCATTTTTAGATAATTCTTTGTCACTACAAGTGACCCCTTTTACATTAGAGTTTGTAACTTGATCCATTGTTAATATGAATATATTTGGTAGTGCAGCTTTTACCGATTTTTATATTCAGATTCATTGTAGTTCGAAGGAAGACTGCAATTGCTGCTTTTTGTGCACTGTGGCCACGAGTGACGATTGTGGGATGATAGTAAATATCAAAACAGTATGAAAGTAAAAAAAGTGGAGAAGACACATAAACTCATTACACTGAAATAGCAATGTCAGTTACACAGCAACGTGTATCAAAAGTTTGATTACATTAGCCAAAAATTAGCCACCATTACCACTGGTCATATAATAAGTTGTTGTGTTCTTTGAAAGTTATATAATCTCATCTGAAATGTTCTCATGCATCACTTTTTCTTTTGGAAAACACTTTGAACTCCATATTAGAAAGATGCTCAATGGGCCCTGACTTGACAGTTATTGTTTTTAAAAGTCACGTTAGCCAGAATACAATCATCTCCCAAAAATAATTTAATTAAATATAAAAACGAGTTGTTTACCTTTGTTGTGAGCTGAATATTTCATAAGCGTATATTATTTTATCTGTCAATGAAATTATAGCAAAAACAAACTCAGTTACATGTAAAATGCACTTTTGCATTTTAGTTTAACTGCAGTACTGATTTGTATCAGCAGGTGGCAAAAAACAGTCTTGCTGCTCTGAATGAATGTGCTCTGACTGCATGGCCAGAGGGAGTATGACCACAGGAAAATAGACTGACTTCACACTCCTCAGTCCACTGCCAGCATGACGGCACTCTATTACTCAGCTTTCAGCAAGCCATACACATGCACACACATGCACACACGTACACACACGTACACACACGTACACAGTAAGACGACATGCACATTAAGAGCTTCTGTGTTTTTATTTTTAATAGAAAAAAAGTATTCAAAATAATACAACAGGAAGTATCCAGTAAAGATGACAACAAATAAAATAGTGATCAGGTCTGTGTCTCCACGGCAACCACACATCCTCATCTTGAGCTCAACCCGGTTCTTTGTTTCAGCGCCTATGTGTGTGTGTGTTTGTGTGTGTGTCTGTGTGTGTGTGTGTGTGTGTGTGTGTGTGGGTGAGAGACACTGAAACAAAGTAGAAACACAGAGCTTTAAAGAATACCTGTGATTGATGCACATGACAGACATGGTGAAATGAAAGGGATACAACAATGTATGTGATTGTGTGGTTTGTCTTTATATATAGAGGTGTGTTGGAAAAAGTGTTACTATATGTACAATTACAGACTATGTATGTGTGCGTCAGTTAGGATCTGTTGCATTATGGTATATAAAGGAGGATGGATTGGGTTGAGACACAGATACTCTGAATTAAGCAGCTTCAGTCTGCCTGCTGTGGTGATGAGGAAGATGATAATGACATCGAAGATGATGATGATACACTACGAAGGAAGCCAAGAGTCAAACAAACTGAGAAAAAGGAACATCAAAAAGGGGAAAAAACAACAGAATGTGTGGCTGCTGAAAAGAATTAAAAAAAAAAAATAAAAAGATCCTTGACTTCAGAAGGCAGGAGTTTAGAGTTTCTAAATCGCCAGCTTGCTCCCTACTCTCTCTTATTAAAATATCCCAAATTTTTCCCTCTTTCTTCTCTACCTTCCTCCATTCTCCCTCACCCATTCTCTCAGTCCCTTGTGGCCCAGGGTGGCCTGGCTGTAGGTGGGCAAGCCAAAAAGTTCAGCGTGAATCCTGGCGGCCTTACATAACTCCTCTGCCTTCAGCATCTTGTCCTCCGAGGGTTTCCTTTCTTCTTCACTTGTTTATCTCGCCGTCCTCCACACACCCACCAAATCAATATTTGTCCTCACTTTGCCTCCAGATTTGTGAGTTCCTTTGTCCAATCGCAGTGGTTAAATATTCAGGATTGGACCGCAGAGGGTAAGACAGACAGATACGGAGGGACAGATGGACGGTCTACGAGCTGCTGTTGTCCCGCTTGAGGAAATAACTGTGTGATCCAACAGTGGCGAGTCCTTCTCTCTGTTCATGAGGATGTGTGTCCATGTGTCATCATGTCCTCCTCCGTCCCTCCCTCCTTACATCTGTCTGTCCCTTCGGTGCACTGCCATATCCATCTGTCCGCTCAGGGCCCTGAAGGGGTGAGGATCTCAGAGAGGAGGGTTGTAGTCTCTGAAGAAGGTTTTCTTCAACCCATTCTCTCTCTCTCTCTGTCTTTCATTTATCCCCCACTCTTTCACTTATGATTAAAATACTATCTTTGCCATATCTTCATAAAACACACACATACTCATACCTACACATAGTGTCCCATCAAATTAAACAATCCTATGGGTAAAACACTGTTTCAGCTCTCTCTCTTTCTCTCTCAGGCACACATTATACACGCACGCAGGCACACGCACAGACACACACACACACACACACACACACACACACACACACACACACATGCACACGCTCACACTGAGGCTCTCTGTGGATGTGAATTCTGGGGGCCTCTGTGCTATGTTCCGTCTTCCTCCTCCGAACAGTAGTCTCGCCCCTGCAAAGAAAGGGATTAGAGAGAATATGAGATGTGCATAGCGTTAACTTTAATTTGTTCCAGCTCAGTATATTCAGTAATAAACTACTTTAAATGACCCTGAACTGCCTGCATGCAGCAACCCCCCCCACACACACACACCCTCACACCCCCACGCACCCTCTACTCCTGTCTCATTTAAACAAACCCTCGACTGGATGAGGTAAAGTGCTGACAGGTGGGCAGTTATGTTGTTTTGTTTCTTCAGTCATGATAAGGGGCTAACTCAAATGCTTTCCTTTCCTCTCCAGAGCTTGGCTAATAGCTTGTCTAAATCTAAACGCTATCTCTCTTCAAATAAGGCTTTAAAATACTACCTGCAACAGTAGTACACAGAAAAATCAGTGGTTTAAAGAAACATATAAGGGTGCCTAAGTACTATTTTTAAATGCATACCTGCTCTATGTCCATTTAATGTTACTTAAGATTAATATTAATATTACAGGAATGATCATTTAGGTATTAGATTAAACTACAAGCCTGCCTTTAAGCTAATTAAACCTCTGTTAACCCTTTTATTGGCTACTTTAGGGCAAAGCAACAAGCTACAAAACCACATAGGCACATTTTGAATGACCATATAAAATTGATATGGTAAACACATCAGAAGACAGTTGCCCATTGACAAATCCAGCAGATGTGCAGCGATATTAGCATTTATTTGGAGTCGCGTTTTACGTCCACTGGCTGAATGTAAATCCAATATTCATTCTCCTTTTATCCCGGCTAAATGCACCATAGCTTAGCTTCTAATGTTGTCTGTCTGCTGTTTGGTGCTGTTCATGTAGTGTACGATAGATATATAACAGCTGTATTGCTGAAAACAGCTGCCTGTTGCAGCTGAAAACGATGCCATGAGGGTTTCCAAAGTCTAACTATTAGAGACAGAATTCACCTCCTCCTGCCCTCAACCAGCACTATTTTTTCCTCAAACACAGAAACATTAGAAACAGCTGTAAAACTCAGTATATACCTAGACATCATCTCTCCTATCAACCTTCACCAACTAATTTCAATGATGTCTTCATCTAAACCATCAACCTGTCTCTCAGACCACATCCCAACCAGGCTGCTTAAGGAAGTTCTACTCTTAGTTAGCACTTCTCTATCAGACATAATCAATCTATCCCTATTATCAGGCTATGTACTGCAGTCCTTTAAAATAGCTGTAATTAAACCACTTCTTAAAAAAGCCTTCCCTCGATCCGGATGTTTTAGCTAACTACAGACCGAATCCAATCTTCCCTTTCTCTCTAATATCCTTGAGAAAGCTGTCGCCAACCAGTTGTGCGACTTTTTACATAATAATAGCTTACCATATCGGATAAAGGACTTTTCTCTGTACTTGTTCTGTTAGATATTAGTGCTGTATTTGACACCATTACCATCAAATCATATTACAGAGACTGGAGCATGTTATTGGCATCAAAGGACTTGCTCTTAGCTGGTTTAAGTTCTACTTATTAGATCGATCTCAATTTGTGCACATTAACGATTAATCCTCCTTCTACTCAAAAGTTAGTCACAGAGTTCCACAAGATTATGTGCTTGGACCAGTTCTATTCACCATATATATGCTTCTCTTGGGCAATATTATCAAGAAACACTCCATAAACTTCATTTGTTATGCGGATGACACCCAATTGTACCTATTAATGAAGCCAGACAAAACAAATCAGTTAGCTAAATTTCAAGCATGTGTTAGGTATATAAAGATCTGGATGACCAGGAACCTTCTACTATTGAACTCAGATAAAACTGAAGTTATTGTGCTTGGCCTGCAACACCTGAGAAACACATTATCTAATGACATACTTACTCTAGATGGCATTGCTCTGGCCTCTAGCACCACTGATAGGAATCTTGGAGTCTTCGATCAGGACAAGTCCTTTAACTCCCACATAAAACAAACTTCAAGGACTGGCTTTTTTCACCTATAATATCGCAAAAATCAGGCACATCCTTTCTCAAAATGACGCAGAAAAACTAGTACATGCTTTCGTTACTTCTAGGCTTGATTATTGCAACTCCCCATTATTAGCCTGTCCAAAGAAAACATTAAATAGTCTCCAGCTGATTCAGAATGCTGCTGCAAGAGTATTGACAAGAACCAGAAAGAGAGATCATATATCCCCTCTGTGTTAGCTTGTCTGCATTGGCTCCCTGTGAAATCCAGAATACAATTTAAAATCCTCCTCCTCACCTACTAAGCCCTTAATGGTCAGGCACCATCCTATCTTAAAGAGCTCATAGAACCTTATTATCCCAGTAGAACACTGTTCTCCCAGACTACAGGCCTACTTGTGGTTCCTAGAGTCTCCACAAGCAGAATGGGGGCAGAGCTTTCAGTTATCAGGCTCCTCTGCTGTGGAACCACCGTCCAGTTTGGGTCTGGGAGGCAGAAACCTTCTCAACGTTTAAGAGTCGGCTTAAATCCTTCCTCTTTGATATAGCTTATGGTTAGAACTGGCTCAGCATTAGCTCGGGCCATTCCCTCACTGTACTGCTATAGGCCTAGACTGCCAGGGGACTTCCCATGATGCACCGAGCTTCCCTTTCCACCACCTCCTCATCTCTTCCTGTTCGCATGAACACCTCAAAAATGCTTGTTATTGACTGTCCTCCCTCTCTCCCGCAGTTTTGTGCTTTCTCATTTCTCCTCCTCTTCCTCATCTCTCTCCTCTCCCTCCTGTTACTTTCTGCAGGTTTTTGCCTCTGATGCTCCTGAGCTTGGATCCATGGCTGCAGACCATCTACTCCCCCATGAGCCTGATCAACTGCTCTAATTATTACGATCGCTACTGTTACCATTACATTACATGAGCCGGGATCTGTTCAATGTTTCTACCTATTACAAGGGAGTTTTTCATTGCCGCTGTCACCAAGTGCTTGTTCATGGGGGAAATGTTGGGTCTCTGTAAATAATAACTATAGTCTGGTCTAGACCTGCTCTATATGAAAAGTGCCTTGAAATAATGTTTGTTATGATACGGCATTATATAAATAAAGTTGAACTGAATTGAACTGAATCAAAAAAGTGAAGCTGCAGGTCCAAAAACCAAAAATACTGAGCTGAAAGACAATAAAACAATCTAAATAGCTAGAGGGAATTGTAAGGTTATAATAATTCCCTCTAGCTATTGTGGATTTTTTCAGTTATGTGTGACCCTTTCACATTATACATAATTATTTCAACTATTGTTTACATGAAAATATTGTTAAGCTTTAAGTATATTTCATTGATAATGATTGAGTTTATATACTTAATTAACATTTTGAATGCTGGACTTACATTGGAGTATTTCTACACTCAATAAAGACTCAAATTCTTCTCTCACCTCTGAAAAAACAGAGCAGTTTTAAGGCAGAGCTGAAAAATGGAATCGATCATATCACAGCTCCAGAAGTTGAATCTAACATTTACTCACTAATTTCACTTTGCAATCTCATATATAGTCAGAAACGACCAGGGTATTTCAAGTGGCTGACAAAGGGTAGAAAGTGCTTCTTACTGCAGCGATCACTTGTTCCTCCCCCTCACATGTGTTGAGCAGAATGACAGTGTTGACTATTGGACGTTGTTTTTGTATGGCCTGTCTCTTTAAAACTTAAGAACTAGCTGTTTCTTTAAATGCTGTGAGACCCACTCCCCTCTCCTCATGCACCCCCCCCCAACGCTTAAGTGCATGAAAACACACACATATTTATACACAGCCGCCCCCCTTTTCACCTTCTCAATCTTCTCATCCAGCATCCTGAAAAATTCCTGCTGGCTCTCTGACGTGTGAATACTGAGAAGAAGAAAAAGAAAAAAAGAGAGAAAGATAGAAAAGCGAGAAGGAGGGTGAGAGAGGAAGTTGGAGGGTGGAGAGGAGGAGTAGAGGGGAGGCAAGAAATACATCATGAGAATTTTCCATTACACCCCCCACCAACAGCACAAACACACACACGTAAGCACACTCACAAAATCCTTAGTGCAGTGTGAGGAATCCATGGTTTTGAGACTATTGAGGTATTTCAGTAATTATTTTATGAAGCATTAACCCAATCTCTCATCAATAGGCTAAATACTCTACAGCCACTGGCAACCCATACACAGATATATATCAAAACACACTGTCTGAGGTTGGCCAAGAGACTGTATAACAAAAACCAGATACAAAATATTACTTACTTCACAAATCATTAAAACAGACTTAGACTTAACAGACAAAGGTCTGTTAGAGGGTAAGTTCAGCCAAGTTACAATATCTTATAAGTACAATCAATTCAACAGTTCTTGTTGGAACTACTTTCTAAGGAAGAAATATTCCCTACGATACCATACATGTTGCCACTGATGTATTAAATTTAATTTTTCAATGTTGTGAGCGCCAGAGATGAAATTCTGTTAGTTATGATCAGTTATTCAAGTTTTAAGAGCTGTCCATGATATATGAATCATGTATTATGATACATTCACAGTATGCAGACTGCTGCAGGCCACTTACTTAGACTTGATGTTTGCTGCAGCGACCTCTTTCTGCTGTTTTCCCCTATACTGTACATTACTCTTCTCCTGAAAGACACAAACATACATACGCAGTGCATACACCATTAATTTTCATTACCAGCCTATAAAGTGGCAAAAAAATAATTAATTAATTAATTATAATAAATAATAAAATAATTTTTAAAAAGAATATACATATATATATATATATATATATATATATAAAATTCACAATTCACATAAGCAGAAAGCCATGCCACTGAAGGTCCACATTAGTTCAATCCTGCATTATGAGCTAGCACAAAATATGCAGGTCTAAAAAAAAAAAAACAACAAAAAACAAAAAAGAAAACTTGCACACTTTCCCTATAATTTCTCTATAAGATTTATGTAGTTGCCTGCTACAGTAAAATGATGCAGTGATTCAGCAGTGATCAACTGACAAATACAGTAACCTGCACCTTTCACCACTCACTGTGGATGTGGGAATTCCTCTTAGAGAGAAAAAGCCAACAGTGGTGACAAGTGGAAAGAAAAAATACCGATATGACTACATGCAGTAGCTGTGCTGCAGTTTACGTGGCTGTGTTTGCATAAAAATTGGTGTGGGTCTTTCAATGACTCAATGACTGAGTAACACACACCCCCCAGTTCTAAAAAAAAGACAGCAGCTTTTTCAACAATTTCTGCAGTTCCAGAAATGATGGGAAATTCTGTTATGACCTTTGCAATGACCTATGTCATTTGATAGAAGGTGCTTGCCTTAATGGTTCTAGCCAGCTGCTCTGAGAAAGCTGTTTTTTGAGCTATAGTAATATAGTTTGTGGCCATGTGACACTGCCTTTGTCTTTTTAAACCAGAATTTAAAAAGGCACACTTGTTATTTTTTCACCACATGCCAGGACACCAGGTTCAATGACCTGATTTACTGAACAAAAAACCCTGCTCTCGCTTCACACTACCACACTTTTAAGTCACTTCATATGTTTTGGAGGGTAAATGTGCCTGGACTTATTAATTATTTACATTTTTTTGCAAAAAGGATTGAACAGTCAAGTTATATGAAATGTTATTATTGCAAAATGACCTCACCATTGACACTAAAACTCTACAACTTTACACTGTATAAGGTTTTGCAGGATGAAGTCAACCTGGTGATCAGCCTCCACATTCCACACACACTAGCATGCTGTCTCTACCTATGTGTGAAGCACCTTTTTGTGTATTTGTGTGTGTTTTTACACCTGTGCAAGAGACAATGAGTGTGCATGCGTAGGCTGGTGAGGCTGACGGAGCTGCCTTTGGACACAAACATGAGTCTGTTCGCATAAGTTGATGAACTGTCAGAAAAAGGTCTAAGTCTGTCTGTGGATGACAGGCTGTCAGTGGATGGGTGTGTGTGTGTGTGTGTGTGTGTTTGTGTGCATCTCTCACCAGGTTCTCCTGGTTGCGTGCATTCACCCGGTTTTCTTCCCCCCTCATGTACTTCACCTCCTCCACTCCTTTCATCTTGTATTCGTCTGAAGAGATACAAAGGTTTGGAGAAAGAAAGAGATGTATGAGAAGGAAAGAAAGGAGAGAGGTAGAAAGGGAAATAAAAAACAACATGTATTTATGAAGCGTCGACCAGAAAAGAAACACTGACCAGACTCTCTTCATTCATCCTGGTTAATATGATGTGAAAAGCTAAAATAACTGAACAATGGCATATCAGCTTTATCAACATTACCAGTGACTTTTCCATTGATTCTACTTGTAATTTATCCAGGATAATCTGATAACTAAGATCTGATCCAGTGTTTTAGAAAATGGATATGGCAGCTGAGGTCTAAGTAAGAAGACGCTAGGCATCTCCTGTCCTTTGTATCTACTGCATCTCATCTGAGGAACGAGAAAACAACAACAGTAAGACGGCAAGAGCGACAGACATATGTATTTGAGAGTATTCGAGAGGAGACAGGAGACAAGAGGGAAGAAAGAAAAATGGGAACTGATAAGGAGCAAGCTGGAAGGGATTACAGATCTGTTGCACAGCTCCTAGGCTACAAGGATAGCTTAGACAGTTAAGACAAGCACAGTGGCAGCAAGAGCGGTGACACTTCTGCAAGACTGCATGGCGACACCGCCACGCCCAGCGCTGTGCATCTTGAACCACTGCCGGGGCTAAAAATTAGGGCAATAAATCTGCCATTACACATCCAAGGTATTGCACTACTGCCTGAATCCAATTTAACTTAGAAATGTGGGAGATTTTTGTCTGTAATTTCATTATTGATTATTACTGTCCCTTATTTTCACGATCAGCCAATTAATCATTTGTTGCATAAAATGTCAAAAACCGATGAAATTACATTGCCAACATTGACCAACCAACGGCCCAAAACTCAATAGTTCAAAAGGGAATTCAACCTACAAATATATAAAACAGTGAAAAGGAGCACATTTAATCGAGTAGCTTAATACTGATGAATTAAAGTTTATTGGTGTATACAGTGAGCAAAAGTGAATCATTACCCTTTTGCATCATGTATTTGTCAGATGTAGTTATACATGACTGCAGTTAGATTTTTTTAGAGCACTAAACAGTGCAAAAATACACTCTGAATTCAGATACTCTAATAAAAGGGGGGAAAGTAAAAACAGTGCACTATATAGTATATGGACCCAGATTTCGGACACAGACCCTTAAAGGCCAAAAACAGCAGGAGAAATTCCCAGCTGTGCTCAATCCGAGTTATTACAATAAATCAGACAGTGATGTACAAGATGATATAATGTTTAAAATCTCTGCATAAAGCACCTTTACATAAGACCAAACACCACCTGACCTTTAGTTGAATATGATCACACTGGCATTTCTGCTGACTACCTGGTTGTTGTCCATTGAACTGATAAAGCAGCAGAAGATACGCTGATACACACACAGACACATACGAACGCCCATCTCTTGGCCTTATCTGCTACACACCTTGTATTTTGCCCTCCCTCTATCAGCAGTCTGTCTGTCTTACTGTATGTGCCACTTTGTACCCAGCTGAAAGGTTCACCACTCCCTCTGCTTTGTTACTCACAATCCATCCAGCGTCTATATCACCTGTGTGTGTCAGTGCATGTTTGTTTCTCCGCATGCACGTGTACAATCATCTGTGTTTCTACATCTTATATGTGTGTCACTGCTGAGCGTAATATGGGCCTCAATTCTCAGGTAAATGCTGCTGATTGGAAATAATTTGAGAAAGACACAAGGGGGGAAGCTTTCAGTGATTACGAGAGACAGAGAGGAGAGAAACAAATGCCAACTACTTTTCTACTGTTTGTCTCAGGAATGTAAACGCATTGGAGCAAAGAAGCTCTTGTCTGAACATGCCGATACACAGACGTGCACACACTCAAATGGTTTTATAACACTACACAGGCTCACCAAGCTTAGATCAGCTCTGTAAACATGCAACACATACAGTGCTTCAGCGGGAAACAGAATTAAGAGCCATTTCCTCTGCTCTCCTTCATGTTACAGTGGTAAAATCCACAAAGATTTTAAGCGACAGAACCTGTGCCTTACGGTGGACACAGATGAAAAGGAGAAGGTAAAATTAGCTGCTACTGCCCAAACCATAAATAAATCTAAATGGATATTTTCAAGTAGCAATTGAGAAAAATGCTATTCTATAACTTGTTCGACCTGCAGCATGAGTGAATGCTCTGCTCCTGTTACAGGGTAGTGAGTGAGCTTATGTGACAGGTAGAGATAGATCAAAGTGACCAAGCTTACAACAGTGAAAGCTCATCATATCACGGACTTTGCTTCAGTTGAGATCGGAGCAAAAACTGGTCATGCTGTGTGAGTAGTTGTGTGTGTGTGTGTGTTGTGTGTGTGTGTGTATGTCGTTGTATATGTATGTTTGTATATAGTTGTGTGTGTGTGTGTGTGTGTGTGTGTGGCAGTCATTGTCACAAAAAATGACAAGGGTGCTTTGTCGTGCCAGTGCTGGATTCACTTTGGGAGTGAGGGAGGGGAACCATCAGAGAGAGAGAGAGAGAGAGAGGGGGGATGATCAAAGGGGAGAACTATTTTGAGAAGTTGTGATTTTGTGATGTGGACATCTCTCTCATCTTTGATTAGAGACCAGAGCTCTGCACTGACCTTAAGGTACCATCACTCACTGCAAGTGCATGAGTGCGTGTGCAAAAGTACGAAGCTGTGTCTTTGAATCAGTGTATTTGTCATTTTATGCGAGTTCAGTGTTTGTATGGGTGAGTCAGTTACATAGCCTTCTTTGGGTGTGTGTGTCTGTGTTTGTGTGTGTGTGTGTGTGTGTGTGTGTGTGTGTGTGTGTGTGTGTGTGCGTTTGCGTGTGTGTGAGAGAGAATGAGTGAGTGAGTGAGTGAGTGTGTGCCTGTTCTCACAGCTCTAGCTGGCCTGCCTGTCCTGTGGCTATGTCATTCTGTCCTTCCTGCTGTGTGTCCTTCCACCCAGTCACTCTGGCTTCAGGCCATGACCAGCCTGGCCATGACATCTACACCTGAACACAAAGTATCATCACTAACACACGCACTCACGCATGCAAGCACGCACATACACACACTCATGCAGGCTAGCATGCACAATCATATCCATATCCAAGCGGGAAACAGTTAATAAAGGAATATATAAATTCTTTGCATAATTTTCTTAAGAGGCATAAATGTCATGCCCTTTTGCTGGCACAGATGAAATGTTGAAAAACGAGACCAGACTGTATAGAAAATACATTTGAAATATTTAGTCTGTTACTGGACTTTACAGAAGCAAATAAGAAAAGACTGAAAATATACTATTTTCTGAGAATGGGAGGGCTGGGAGTTTCTCATGGACCCAATGAAGACACCAGACCACAACCACCTGATGTAGAAATATGTGTTGTGCAATACAGCCATCAGTCACTGAGCATTTCGGTTGCTTCTGACTGAATATCTTTCAATATCAGAGTCCCTTCCAAGACAACATAATATTAAATGATACATAATGTCCATATAAAACAACCTTCAGCATTCATAGTCCATGCAGTGGCAGTCATCTCATTAATGTTGCAGAAATCTGTGAATTATCTTCTATGTGATGTTTCATACAGATAGACTGGTTTCTCGTACAGCTGCAACTAATTATATTTTATATTCCCTTAATCAATCGTTTGGTCTATAAAATGTCAGAAAGTGGTGAAAATGACCATTATAATTTTCCACAGCCCAAGGTGACATATTCAAATGTGCTGTTTTATTAAACCAATGGAGCAAAATACAGAATTTTCTATCAACTATCATGTATGAAGAAAAGAAAGGCATCAAATCCTCACATCTGAGAAGTGGAAACAAGCAAATATATAACTCGATATAAGACTAAATGCTTACATTATTGCCAAATAGTTGCTGATTAAGTTTCTGATGATCAACTAATCAATTAATCAACTAACTGTTTACTAGTTTTGGCCTGGAATAACCAGACATTTAGGGAATCCTTAAAACTATCAAAGACAGATACGATCACTATTAGGAACATCTGTACACCTGCTTATCCATGCAATTATCCAAGCAGCCAATCATGTTGCAGGAGTACAATGCAAAAAAATAAATCAAACAAATACAGGTCAGAAGCTTCAGTGAAACTTCACATCAAACATCAGAATGGGGGAAAAATGTGATCTCAGTGACGACTCCCACAGCATGACTTGGTGCCAAATGGGCACAAAACACAAAAAACATCTAATGAGCACTGTTTCTGCAGATGGAAATGCTTTGTTGATGAGAGAGGCTGGAGGAGAGTGGCCAGACTGGTTGGAGCTGACAGAAAGTCTACTGTAACTCATTGAGCAACTCTTTATAACTGTGGAGAGCAGAGAAGCATCTCAGAATATCGAACCTTGAGGCAGTTGGGCTACAGCAGAAGACAACGTTGGTTTCCACTCCTGTCGGTCAAGAAGAGAAATCTGAAGCTGCAGTGGGCACAGGCTCACCAGAACTTGGCAGCTGAAAACTGGAAAAATGTGGCCTGGTCTGGTCTGGTGATATTGACTAAGGCCCACAAAGGTTAGGGTCAGAATTTGGCGTCAACAGCATGAATCCATGGACCCAGCCTGCCTTGTTTGTTGCTGGTGTAATGGTGTGGGGAGGGTTTTTGGCACTTTGGGCCCCACAGTACCAATCAGTGATGGTTTAAAGGTCACAGCCTGTCTGAGAACTGTTGCTGACCATGCATATCCCTTTATGGACACAGTTTACCATCTTCTAATGGCTACTTCCTACAGAGTAATGCACCATGTCAGAAGGAAACAGTCATCTCAGGCTGATTCATGAACACGACAAAGACCTCAGTGAACTTCAGTGGCCTCCCCAGCCACCGTATCAGAATCCAGTAGAATCCCTTTGGGAGATTAGCAGCATGAACGTGCAGCTGACAGATCTGCAGGAATGATGTGATGCAATCGTGTTTACATGGAGCAGAATCTCAGAGGAAAGTTTCCAACATCTTGTGGAATCAATGACGTGAAGAACTGAGGCTGCGAGAAGGCCCTGCTCTGTGTTAGTGCAGTGTCCCTAGTGCTAGGCGAATGTACGTGCTGCTGCATTATAAAGATGGATCATGGATCATGGATGCTAACATGGGTTTGCTATGTTAGTTTTTGATTCCATCTACAAACTCCTGATGCATTCAATAAGCAACAAGTGTCAGACGAACATGGTGATTTCAAGACCAGATCTTTCCTGTGAACTTAATTGTGCCATCAATGAAGAGAAGTCTCTTACTCTTCAGGGTACAAAAATCACACAACAAACATACATGACTGAGGACAATAAGTCAGCGGTTTATGTAGAGAGGGGAAGCAAGTCTTATAAGGCCACTACACAGAAACAGATGCACTTCATAAGCTGGGCTCACAGCAACATACCCCAGTGTCAGTGGGACCTAAAAATGTACACACAGACACATGCATACGCACGCAAACACACAGGCTCTCATTTTAATCCTCTACTTTGAATAGAAATGGTAGATGATGCTTCTAAAATCTAACATGCAATATCTTATGTATACAGTATATCCAACCTTTATTCAAGGTGAGTTGTACACTGAGCGTGAATACTCTTTTCCAGGAAGGCCCTGCCACAGCCCTGCTCCACAGTCACACCTGGTGTCATCAAAGTCAAACCACTGGAGGCGATATGCAAGTGCTGCCCAGTACCGTTCTACTGTCATAGCTATGCCATCGTGGGGATTGAACCAGCAACCTTTAGGTCACAAGCGCTCTTGTCTTTTTTCGGTGTACTGCCCTCAAGAATAACTATTTTCACTCTCCACACACTGTAACAAGAAACCGTATTTTTCATGACTTGGGGCTGTCACTTATATTTTGTGTGTTGTTAAGATGTGTCAGCACATGAAGTTCATTTGAGGATGTACCTGCTCTCTTCAACTTTTTTTTTAGCTGAGTTGATAATATTTCCAAGGACTAGGGGCCCATTCAGTAATCTGATAAAGAAAGTGCCAGTATTTCTTTGAGGCACTAATAGAACAATCAGTTCTGAGTAATCCTATTTCATTCCCTGATTCTTTTGCAGAGGTCTTGGCCAACATATTTTCTCTTAATGCTATTTCCTCAGCAACTGACACAGAAATTCAAGAGGGACAGTAACGTCATATTCAGTCAGAGCAACAGACCTTCAAACCCCTCAGCTGCTTCACTGCCTCAAAACAACAGTAATGCTAAAACCAACAGTGAAATCTGCACACCAACATTTTGTGTATACATGTTAGGGTGCCATATACACAAGCACATACAGTATTACATACTTTATCTCTATCCCAATCTCCTCTGACTGTGATTATTGCAGACATCAATAGAATAATGTAGTGGAGAGTGTTGCTATTTTCCCTCTTTGTCCTTCAGTGTTTGTGTAATGGAGCTCAGCCTTTTCCGGTTATTGTGCGCGGGGGGGGGGGGTAGTGGCCAGAGACTGACAGAGCAGGCAGCCAGAATATCTGGGACACACAAACACACACAAATTCATGTGCACAAAATACACACAAAGACAGACTGACTGGCAGACAATCCAGTCCATGATGAAGGTGGATCATGAGCAAGATGAGTGCTCATTGTCTTACTAAATAAACTGACATGCAACACATAGAAACATACATGAACACAAATATGTGGTGATTCACTGACAAAGTCTAGTGTGGGTAAATTTATGTGAGTAGGAGGGATGACAGACCAGAAATGAACAATTTCTTTCGCCTCGATCATGAAAGGTACACTAGATGTCGTGAGCCAGTTCAGATGAGGTTGGAAAGGGTGACAAGTTAAGTGGGAAAAAATGACTATGCTGTATGTGACAGTGACTGAAACACTGTAGAGGGGAGTCAGAAGGCTAGAAGAACCAAGAGGAAACAAAAGATATGAGTAGATGAAGATAGAATAGAGAAGAGGAGGGAAAAGGGAGTTTCAGGAAAGGAGGCTTTCACTGGTGATTGTGGCCTGGGATAACTCTAATCCAAAAACTATCCAGGTCATTTGTGTCTTTAACCTCTACACACACGCACGCATGCACATGCACACACGCATGCACGCATGCACGCACGCACGCATACACACAAACAGCAGTGTGGTTCATCCACCACCACTCTGGATTCCCCTATAACCAACTGACAGTGAGACTGGGGGATAGGATGGGAGGAAGAGAGAGGAATGAGGAGGGGAGGGACAGGGGTTCTGTTTAATGTTGTGTTTGTGAGAGAGAGCAGAGGAAAAGAGCTGGAGAAGAGAAACACTGAGAGATGAAGGCAGGAAGAGGAGGGGGGAAGGGGTGCACAGACCCAAAATAGAGAGACGGCAAGAAAGAAGAAGAGAAGAACGAGGCCTTGAGCAGGGTAAGGGTGAAGCGATCAAAACAAGAAGTTGAGAGGGAGAAAGAAAGAAAAGAGAGAAAAAGAGAAGAGGAGAGGCAGCGTCATCACGCGTCATTCTCCCTCCGTCTCTCAAAGAAAACGCTTCACTCCTCCTGACTCTCTATCTCCTGCCTCGCTCTGTCAGGGAGGGAAACGAGACGTTAGAGCAGAGAAATCACAGGGAGGGACGACAGGGGAGGAGGAAGAGGGGAACGTGTCGGAGAGAGAAGAGAAGGGACGAGAAAGAGCAGCAAGTCAAGGAGAGGTCACATTAGAGGGTGAGAGTCTGAAGAAGAGGAAGGGAGAGAGGTCAGAGGGAAAAAGGGATGAGAGAGAGAGAGAAAGAGAGAGAGGACCTCCTGTGGATCATCATCTGCCACATCCATCTGCCTGCGTGCAGTTATACCAGAGTGTTGCTCCTAATTCTTAATCGCTGTTAATCCCTCAGCCACCCATCATCTCTCTCTTTCTCTGGCTTTCACTTTCATTCCTGTCCCTCACTGCATAACTACCTGCTAGCTATTATATAAAGCAGAGCTTCAACTAACATTTTTATTCACCTCTGATTAATCTGTTTTTAATTTTCCATTAACCGGTTCTGTAAAATCTTTATCACATTTGGGGATTTAGTGTCTTGCTCAAGCACATTTTGACATGTTGACAGAAGGAGCTCGGGATCGAAACGTCAACTCTGACCTAAAAACAAACTGAAGATCCTCTTTACAATCTCAGCTACAGCCACTTATACTATCAGAAAACTGCCTGAGCCAACCTTGAAATCTTCAAATTAATGTTAATATCTGGCCAAGAGTCCAAAATTAAAAAGAAAAAAAAATTCTATTCAAAATCATGTACAATTGAGAAAAGCTGCACATTCTCAGAGTGGAGATGATGGAATTTGATAACATTCGTCATTTTTGCTTTAGAAATGACCTTTTTGGCTTGTGACTAGAAGCAGTTTGTACTCGTAAGCCCAATGTCAGAGGTTGCATTTGTCAGATTTGTGAATAGTTAGGGAGTGATGCTCCTTTTTCCAGATTAATTGAACAGTTTTAGAGGCCTAAAGGGCAAAAGTATCCAGTATTTTACTTTTTAAAAAAGCAACGGTAAGAGCCAAGTTTAAAAAAAAAAATAGTATAAGGATGCTTTTTTCCTCCTTTTTTAATCTTTACCCCAGTTGCAAACCACTGATTAAGTGATTAATAGTTTCATCACTTTGAAAAGCTTACCAGGTTCTCTATGTGAACTTTTGCTAATGGTACATTGCCAATTTTTAGTACGACAGTGGTTTACTCATCAGTCTAGCTGACTCTTGCTTTCCCTCTATTTCTATCACTCCTTTTCTTGCAGCCGGATATGACTTCTTGCCCTGTGGGCAGCGTGACTTCTTCATTCTCTCATGCTGGACCGAGGGCAGACTCCAGCCTATGGTAACCCAGTATCCCCTCTCTCAGTACAAAGTGGTATCAGTAGCAGGTTAGCATGCTAACTTTAGCAGGTATCTCTGCAATACGATACACAGACATCTTTGACATGACGTCAAAAACATTATTTCTTTACATTCTGTTGATAATTTTAGTTCATTTTTTTAATGCTTTGAACTAAAATGCTTACGAACAGCACCTTTAAAGGGTTACTCCAGTTAAGAACGTAAAAGACATACAACCCGTCAGAGAGTTGCCCCACTTCAGTCTCATAGACTGGTTACTTCCTCTCTCTTACACGAACTCTCAACATGGATGACTCCAATAAAACTAACTGTAGTGTTGACAGTTATTGTCTGAAATGGAGAACTTAACACTCTTCCAAAGGACTATGAGCTATAATTAAGAGGATATATTGTGAGGGCAGACGGGGCAATGGGTCTACGCTGAGCAATTAACTGAGTGAAATGGAGCTGTGAAGCTTTTACTGACATCTCCGTGTGGGTGTGTGTGGGTGTGTGTGAGAGAATGTGTGCAGACTGACCCGTGAAGAGGTCTCCGTTGCTGTAGGCCTTGCCGCGTCCCTCCTCATCGTTGGGCACGGCCGACACCTGCTTGGCCGAGGTGCAGCCCATGGCCTCACACTCTGAAACCTCTCCTCATCGCACTCTCACCTGGCCAAAGACAGAGAGAAGACCTTTCAGGTTCACCGCAAACACAATAAATGAGCAACGCTGCTGTTCTGTTTTCACAATGAACTTTATAGTTATCACTTCTGAAAGATACTGTACTGTTTGTTCAGCTGTGATTGTCAGTCATGCCAGCTAGCTTCCTCTTTGTTCCAAATAAACTGGGTCAATCAATGTAAAATGCTTTAGTACAGTGTTTTCTCAATACAGTAGAACAGTTATTTAGTGCTACAGATGCAGAGAGTGGGCCGTTTAATGCTACACCTGTTTGTTTAGACACATACGGTTCTGAGGTAGGGAGGCCTAAATCATTATTTCTTCCCCTTCTCTGAAGTGTGTGTCTAACACTCGGTGTTCTGAGTCACAAATAGGCTGATTTATTATACAGAAGTAGAAAGTGAAGTTAGCTTTTATATGAATATATTGCAGGTTATTACTTCAAGCTCATAGGGATTTCTTCTAGTGCTAAACATAAAAACTGTCATTAAATGTGGAGAGCAGGAGCAGCCGGGTGGCCCAGTGGGTAAACAAACAACACAACCTGATTTAAAGTAGGACTGTCGATGAATTTATTTACTGATTATATAATTTTAGATGTTAGATTAGTATATTTAATTATATTAAGACAATGATTATATTCGTGATTAATAAATTATTTGTTTTCATACATCAAAACATCACAATAGCAGCCTAGCCGGTCAACAAAAAAAAGAAGAGAACTGTATTCAACATGAAGTAAAGAAGCAGCAAATTTTGAGAGTGTGAGACGAAAAATCTGACAACTTTATTTGAAAAATTACTTAAGGTAGGAAAATGTTTTGCACAAAATTATGAAAACATCCTCATATAATATGTTTACATATGATATATGAACATGACAAAAATGTGCTATGTGAGTATCATGTAACATTATGTAATTATGAGTTGTTTTTTTTTTATCTGGGGTGGGAATTCATTCTTTAGAATAAGGAGAAACGTGATTTTTGGGGGGGATTATAATGTTTTGTATTTATTTCACATTATTACTAGTTATTATATTCCTGTATGTTCAAGTATTTTGTGGTATGTGTTGGCATGTTCTTTCCAATATGGGGGGGGGGGGGGGTTCCATAGGTCTGATACAGTACATGTGGGGCCGAGCGCTTCCACATACCTATTATATATCTTTCGTGGGTCACTCTCGGCTAAACCCACAGAACAGGAGTTTCTTTGTTCTATACAATGGTATAAAAACGAAGTTTCACTGCTGTTCGGGAGAATCTCCGCTGACAGTCTGCTTGTGTAAGTGAACATTCCACTTGTGTTGCACCATGTAATATTTTTAAACTCATCTGCTACAGTGTTTTGTGTGTGTTTATCGTTGATGATATTCATGCAATTCCATGACAAAAGCAGTATTTGCTCATTTTATGGTCACTGGGTGCCACCAGAACAAGCTGGAAATTAACAACTCTGACACGTCATCGTCTTTTATAGTCGATGTGGTGGAGAGCTTAGCAAACAGTTACCTTTTTTAAATATCCAGCAGATACGGAGCCATGTTAGCATGCCCTGTTTCTGGCAGCTTAATGAATATAAGTCCAATACTCTCATTTTAAATTTGTTTTGCTTTCTCCCAACTCCTGAGGATAATATTCGGCTCTTTAGCTGCTAAATACTAAACTATGCCCTCCAGTTAGTTGCTAACATTATCTGTCAGCTGTTTGTTACTGGGCAGGAAGTGTGGGTTAATGAGAGGAGGAAAAAAAAAAACAGTAAAATTGCCAACCGCAAAACCAAAACAATGAGCTAAAATGCTCCAGATAGCTTAGGGGAACTGCAGAGTAGGGTCATAATTCTCCCTGGGCTAATCACTACAAGTGACTGTTTTCCCATTACAGTCAGTCATTTGATCCATTGTTGATGTAAAAATACTAATTGGTGCAGCTTTAAAACAATAAATTACTGAAATTGTTGATAATTCTTCAGTCCACTAATACTTTAAAAATTACACGGAAACCTTTTGTTGGGCTTAGTTAGACCTGTTGAAGTGTCCTCAAACCAAAAAGCTGTTGCTTAACATCATGATGATAAATGAACTTCGTTTTTTTTCCAGTAAAGAGGAAAGTAAAACCCTCCCACCCAGCAGGACAGCTGACACTAAGCTGTGAACATCACTGTCAGTCAATCTCACGCACTGTCATGCACATTACACTATAGATAGTTTCCATGTCACTTACATATGCCATACGCTGTCATTGACAGAGTCCATCTGACTGCTGCCAGTTAAAGAGAATGTGCGCACGCACGCAAACGCATGCACGCACGCACACACACATATAGAGGAAGCCAATGATTATGATCACCCATCACCAAAAAAAATAATCTGCAGCGCCAATACATAAGTGAGAGGAGGAAGAGAGTCAGATGAAGAGAGCGGAGGGGGTTGGAGAGGCTTTATGGAGAGGGAGAGACGCTGAAGAGACAGAACAGACAAGGACATGGAGGAAGTAGGTGGGGTAGTAGAAGGGGGACAGGGGTGAAGGAAAGGATGAAAAATAAGTGGGATAGAAAGAGGCCAGGGAGGAAGATGAGTGCAGAGCTTCAAAAGAGCGCCGCCGCCTGCCCCCCCCTCCCTCCTTCAGTGATCCTCCGAGCGTTTGAAGTTGACAGGAGGCCAGTGTTTACTCCTGTGTTTAGGCTGTGGCCGACCAGCCTCGATTTCTCTGGACACAACACAAAGCGACAGGTGCACAGGGTGCAGGGAGTGGTTGCAGTGCAGCTATGTGTCTGTGTCTATGGAAACTGTATGACTTAACTGTGGCTAGGACTTTACTCTATGTTTGTGTGGTGGAATAGGTAAAGGATTATTCCAATTTAGCAAAACTTTTCTCAGAAATAATAAGATGACACCCACAAAGTTTGGGCTGAGTTTTGGGAAAACAGTGACATTGCTAATGAAAGATGTCTAGGGCCAAGCAATATCAGAGGTTGGGTAATCTTACATGTTTAAAAAAAAAAAATCCCTCGGTTGCAATGTGGAATTATTACAGACAATTCAGGTGAACTCACTTTCAGTTTTACCTTTTTTCAGAAGCAGTTTAAATACCGTAATCTGGCTAAACTGTTGCCTTGTTTCCGGCCTGTCTGACTGATGATTTCTTTCCCTGGTGACTTCATTGAGGCGCTGCCACCACATCTCCTGATCTCAGCAATTAAATTAGTGAGTTAGGGCTGTCCTTTTTTTATTCCAAACTTGAACTACAGCTCAAACTTTTTGACATAATCAAAGATTCCCATCTAGGACTTCAATTTACAATTATTTTCAATTAATCTGCAAATTATCTTAATTGATAAATGTAAAATGACATTAATCTCTGGAGCATGAGCAGAGCTTTCACATGAATTTCTCAAAGGGCCCTCAGGTGAGACGGGGTTGTACCTAGGGGGAAAGGATCGAGACACTCACACACAAACATCTGAAAGCTTTGGATGTGTGTAGTTGAGTGTGGTGTCACCTGAGGCTGGAGCATGAAGCCTGGTCAAGAGAGCACCTTATCAGCCTGCTACAGGCAGCCTGGGACTACTCTTACTATAACTACTGCCCTGGAACAACTCAATTATGTCTAAACACACACACACACTATTGAAGCCACACAGACATGCACAGCTGGAAGGTCTTAGTGCAGTCTCAGGCATGCTGTCGCAAAGAGACACTAGCAGCAAAATTCAAAAATAATCTCAACCAGCATGATCCGTCTCTTGTCCGGAGCTTAAATTAGGATTCTGCACTGAGGAGGATGAGGTGTGAACCCGGAAACACTGCTGCAGGGCTGTGTGTGTTAGCAGTCAGAGTATCACAGCACGGTGAAGCAGGGAAGCAAAAGCCTGAAATAGAAAAGGAGGGAGAAAAGGCACAGACAGCCAATGAGAGACAGCTCTTTTAATCCTGGGCTATTAGTGTAGAAATGAAGAGAATATTAAATTAGCAAAGCACAGAGTCCCTTCTGAAAACTACTGAAGGAAGCGTATTGAGAAATGTGAGCAGCCTTGATAGATTTTAAATTTCAATGTTCCTCTCGAATGTGGGCAGCATCTGTTTGAAGGGCTTTGATTTGTGTGTATTGAAACATCAAATTGTGAGTGGGAGCAGGCTAAAAATAGAACTAGCAGTCCCAAAGCTATTGTTGTGTGCTGGGATAATGCTAGGCTGTGTGAATCTGTAAGCCAAGCTGCTATTACTTGGGTTATACATATAGGCTACAGCTAGTATGCAGACTGTTACAAAGCCAAATATACCTATAAATAAATAACAGTGAGGCCTGTAATAAGGCAGAGGAACAGGGACGTTTCAGTGACATAAAAATCAGTTCTGTGTTTAAATTCATGGAGTCATAACTGGTCATAACTAAACATGGTAACAGCCTCTTTTATTACTTTTATTATATAGTCTCTTAACACTTAAGAGGTCCTGGTGAAATCCTCAAAATCTTCCAATGAGTTTCTTTTGGGATGTTTGTTTTAATGAGAGATGCACACTGCTGATTGTGGACCTATATTTGGTAGACTAGGTTTTTTAATTTAACTATTCATGTTTTTTTTTGGGGGGGGGGTTAAAATGTACAGGTTTTGCTGTAGAGCAGCCCTAAAGAGCTAGTTCACATTCTCAACAGGACCCAAGATGATTACTGCAGTATGAAAAAAGAAAACACAAACATCTGACACAAGCTGTTTATTTTTCTGACTTTTGTTGAATCTTGGCTTGTTTTTTTTCAATATGGTCAAGTTTTATCTCTTTGGGGTTAAAAAAAAAAAAAAAAAAAAAAACAACCTTCAAACGAAACATTCAGAGAGGGGAAAATTACTTTTTGCTTGAACTGCTCAAAACTCATAGTAATGCACTGAATAGACACTGTTTTATACTGAGCGACAACGAGCTTAAAAAGGTTGGGATTCACTACAATGAAGAACAATTAGAACTAAAGGATCAGGAATATTCTTTGGCATCCTTTTACTCTTTTGCTTGTGTTTTACTGTACAATGAGAACAGTGGTTACGCTTAGCATTTGCAAGTATAGCCGGAATTAGCCTGACTTAGTACTGAGCTCTACCCAGTGAGCCACTCTGTGCCACATGGAAGACCACAGCAGGGCGTTGCTCTGTGTTTATTCAACCCACAGGACAGCTGGACTCTGCTGCTCTGAGCTCGCCTACTCCTGCAGATGCTTAAGTGTGTCAATGGGACAAGCTTAGTCTGGCTAGTCAGCTAAAAGCTAAGACCCACACGCCAAGCAGCTATCTTCTGCTCCTGCTGTCAAACACACACACACACACACACACACACACACACACACACACACACACACATACGCACACACACACATACGCACACAAGTTGAGCCAACATGATCTGATAAACATCAAATGTCTGAGGAGGATAAGAATTATGGCAAACAACCACCTCAGCCTCCATGCATATCGCTCTGGTTGCTTAACATTCATCAAGGGGCATATTCAGCGAAGCAGAGTAGTAGCCGTGATGTCAGCGAGCAGTTCTTGCATCATTTCTAGTTAAACTTACACCAGATTTGACAGGGAGCCCTCGGTCAATGTTTCACCGTATAAGAAACTTTAAATACAGAAAAATAATAATATAAGCCTTGCGGCACAAAAGCCTATAATTCCTCTTAAATTCAAAATAAGGCCAAGAGGCATCCTTAACAAATGGCAAATACCCAAGCCCTTAAAATTAAAAGGATTTAGCAAACACAGAGGCTTTCCCATGCCTGCATACGTGGAGGTGGGAAATGATCCACTCTCAGTTGTGTGAATAAGACTCCTTTACAAGTCAGTTTGTCAAAGGAGGAACTCAAAAAAGGACTGTGGAGGGATATGTGAGTATACATGCTTGCACAAACACATACCGTGCACACAGGCTGAGCAGTGTGCAGTGCAAAGGTTTTTCAAACACAGGGTTGTTCCAGAAGCAGACTGAGCACCCACAGAGCCTGCAAAACTGGATGAGCAAAACTGAAAGAAAGAAGACTACGAGAAGTTCTGGGAGCCATGTAACTATTTTGTCTGGATTTGATTTCCTTCTGCGTGTATCATTTCTCATCATAGGCTTACTGTAATAGGAGTGCCAGACTGTGATTCAGCTTCCTAATAAGAAGAAAAGAGATTTGAAAGTTGGGAGGGGGAAGTGATGACTTCCGCCATGGTCAAAGCCTCTGAGAGACTCGGGGCTCCAGGGCAGGTCTCTCAGTGTATCCACCTGTGACAGAGCAGAGGTTCATCCTCTGCTTCATCGTGCTGAGCATTGCTCTGCTGGTCTGCACTGCCTTGTACTGAGCTGAAGCAAATCTGTTAGTCAGCAAGTTGCCATATGCTAGTGGTACTCTCGGAAATATGTGGAGATGCTAGGTCTCCCCTAAAAAATGCTTAGCTGAGGCGGTAAGACAGCCATATCCTAATTTATCTTATTTCATGATTACTTTAGTTAGTGGATAACGACCTAAACACTAGTCACACTCATTAAATACATTAGATATTTGCTTTTGCTTTGTGTTAAAATATTAGAGGAGGTAGTCTTTGACTGAGGCACGGTGGTCCCGCACTGCTATGAATCAGTGCTGAACAGCGTTAATAAGGGCTGGGCAATGTCATTATAAATACTGCATTAACAATGACTGTGTTAGGTCATTGCAGGCAATACTGCCAATCAATGAGCAGGACAACTTTATAGTTACACTGGATTTACAGGATTTTTATGATGTTTTGTTTTTTTTTTCCCCTTTTTTTAATCATTGAATTGCCAAAAAACACAACTGACATTTTCCAATGTTCTGCTACATATTAATATTGCACAGTCCATTACAAAAGACCTAATCATACTTCCCTACCCTCATGTGAAGGGGTTCTCAGTACTTTTGAGAAAAGGAAAAGGTAAATTTTTTAATCAAGGTGGTTTATCAAAATGATGGAAAAATCAAATAAAAAAATTCAACAGTTCCTGCTCACTGATTTGCAACTTTGCATGTGACACATATTGCACAACATGAGGACCCTGAATCTGACGCAGCCAAGTGGAATTCAGCCATCTTTCATTTCATCATCAACACCTGTGCTTTTCCTACTGTGACATTTTTTAGTGTGAGTGACCTTGATAGCTATCACTGTAAATAATATGGTAAAATCTATGACAACTGACTAATCTTATCACTTCACTGTACGTGAAGTACGTGTACTTCACCAAATCCTAATGCAACTTAATACTTTCCGCTGAATGCTAGCCTAACAAATGTATCATTATGGTTGTTCTTACCATAACAGCAAAAATCTAAATGGAACACCTGAAGAAACTTCATGACACTGGTGGAGGATCACTGCTCTTTGCTGCAGTGTTTCGAATGTGTCTTTTCCTCTCCCTGTGGCAGAGGAGAGTTTCAGTACAACACACCATAGTATTTACTCTAGCCAGGCAGCAAACTGCACCTCTCCTCTCGTCCCAGTTTAAGCACTCCATCAGTCTGACAAGCCCGAGAGGCCATGCCAACATACACAGGCTGGTGGACAGTGAAGGTTTCTCCTGAGTGTTGTGTTGTTACTTAACGTGCAAGTCTCCATTGTGAAAGCAGCACCTTTTTCCTCTTTCCTCTTTCTCACTTTTGTAATGAGGATTAAAAAGTAGCCATGCAGGCTGCTGGGTGAAACCGTAGCCTGGACGTGTGACTGACAATGAGAGATGGTTAAGAAACAAAAGAAGGTTTCAGGTAAGTTGTTACATACATATATTTTGGCGAGAGGTGTATGTTTTTACTCCAAGCCCATAAAAAAACAGTAGAGTTGAAACTGAGAGGGCTGCATGGGTCTTACCATTTCCTTTCATTATGTAGCTCACGGTGAGCGCAAGACAAAATGAGAGGAGGGCAAAACAACGGAATGAAAGTGGAACGATAGACCATTTCAATTTGCTATTGGTAGTCTAGCCTAAAGGACCAGTACAGTAGTCAAACTGAAATCTCAACTGTTTTGGACTTTATCTTGGTGCAGGTACAAACAGACCATACAAAAATGGACTGTTCCACCTAATACAGGCTACAGGACAAAAGGTTTCCTCTGAGGCCTATTAATGGCTGCTATGGTTCACGCCACCGAGTATTCAAGATCGAGACAGATTCCATAAAACAGCAAAAAATGAGTAGTCATACCAGTTTTATTCCCTCCCATAGTGCTCTGTTCTGCTGCTTCCAGTTGTGACTAAGGTAAAAGCAGCTCAGGGCCTGAGGTGATTGGTGTCTGAAGAGCGGAATCAAAAGGGTGGGAAAGTAAGTAAGTAGGTGAAGACAGGTTTTAATGATATCGTGACTGCCTCCTGACATACACAGCCAAGTCAGAAGCAGACCTAAGTCTTCAGTTGGGTCATTAAAACCAGCTATGAGCCAAAGGGTGGTAGATCTTGTCTAAGTCTGACTCTCACACACTTTCCAAAGTACCTCACCTTATATTTGATGTGTGACCTTAAGAGTTATTTAAATGGTGTATTTTTGGACTTAACAATTACTTTGGTCTGCACTAGCTGCGGGAAGAAATGTTGCTAACTGCTGATGGCAGACCTGTGAAAGGTGTTCAGCAGTGTGGTTTATGTCTTTACAATCGGTGCTTCTATGTATTCAGGTTTGGTATGTGTGAGTAAGTGTTTGTTCATCCCTTTAACCAACAGACAGTTCCACATGGCTGATGAAGCAGGCCCACTCCAACACAGAAGCCACACAAGGTCAGACATGTTTATGCTTTCTCATCGAAATCCATCTGAATTGCTAACAAACCAACCCACAACCTGCAGAAATTTAAAAAAATATATAAAGAATACCAGCATTCATTCATTAGGAATTACCACAGCCGCAGAAAATAAAAAACAATCAGTGTGTACCTGGTGAGTCTGCTGCAAGATAATTGGTAAAGCCGCTTCACATAGGAGTCTGTGTGTAAATGAAACACACTGAAATGTTTGCCTGTGTAAGTCCTTCACCAATGAGCTGCAGATGAGCCTGTGTTTTCCTTCTCTACATGGCTGGTGTGTTATACCCACAATGTTACTCTTTCAATTACAAACCAGCTACTTTGTTCTTGTCTTGTCTATTATTCCTGCACAGTCACACACACTCCCAGGCCCCATAATAGTTTTATCAGCTGTCTAAGAAACTAATGACAAATAAGGATATTATGATTTACAATCAGCTGTCAGTATATGGGCCAGGCAATGATGTTAAAATTTATTATCAGATTATTGATATATATCACACTGTTATGGATAACATGAAACTCAACTCTTAATATGTGTGAAACAAAATCTAATTGTGTCGCTTTTTAATTAAAGCTTTATTGAAACTTAATTAAGATGTATTAATTTAGCATGACAGAATCCTGCAGAATGACAGTATGATTACAAATTTGTTCGATAACTTGATACAATATTTACTGTTTTTATAAATAGTTCATTGTTTTACTAATTTTTAAAGCAAAAAGGCTGAACAACTGCTGAGTCTGTCTTCTAAAATTTGCTGGTTTCCTTTGTAGTGTGATTTACTTTTGATAGTAAATTGACTCTTTTTAGGTTTCGGACCGATCATAAAATTAGCAATGTGAATTGGAGGTGAAATAACTAGTCGAATAGAAAATTATTAGGCAACTATTTTGATAAATGTTTAAATAATGTTTAAATATATATAGACAGACAGGCAGACAGATGTATAGATAGACAGATGAATAGATGGACAGATGAATAGATGAACAGATGAATAGATGGATAGAGACAGAGAGAGGAAGAGAAAAATCATGTCTATATTTCACATAAAGTAATGATCGTAATGTATTCGACGTGCTGGACACACTACATCATAAACTTAACACCTAGGTCTGAAATAATAAGTTATATTTTTTTCACTATCGCCTGCCTTATATTAAATGTAGGGGCTTTTATTGGAGGGTGAATGCCCCATTTCTAATTTCAAATTAATCCAACAGTGGAATTGTGAAGGAACTATCATGAAGGAACAGGCCTGCAGAGATCCTATCAGAGACCATTTTATCTATGGTGGATATGGGAAACATGCATTCTGTCAGATGGGAAAACACTGTGCAAAGATTCATACAGCTTTTCGAGTCAGCACGTAACTAAGGAAAAGAGATAAGAAAAGAGAGAAAAAAAAAGGCAAGCCAAATCCGCACTGGACCCTGTCACCATGTCCAATCCCAAATGGACTCTGAACACAAAACTGCACTGTAAACACAGTCAGGGACACAGAGAGACGCTGCTTTATCGTGTTACAGGCACAAGCACACAAAGCAATGCATGTAGGCTGCACAGTCGACCCCTGCTGACTCTAAAGGTGAGCAGTCAGCAGGCGACAGACCGATGGCAGAAACAGTCCACCGATATACAAATTAACTCCGAGGCAGAATTTCACAAAACAGAAAGAACAAAACATATAATAACCACATAAGTGCAGTTTTCAGGTTTCTATGTTGTAACATTTGCCGATTTGGCTTCGATCATTTAGTCAGGTAGACAAACCGATCGGTCGGCAAGGAGCTCAGTCATACTGACAGACACAAAGAACCAAGAGGGATCATGTTGTGCTGGCCTTGTGCTTTCTGCTTTGCAATAAAGACTAGCTCATCACACCTGGAACCACTAAGCACCACCATGGAGAGAAGACAATGTACACGATGAAAACACAAACTGGATGTAAGAGTCATGGGAACTCCCTCCCGTGCCCACTCAAATGCACACAGACACACACACAGACAAGCTGAGAGGACATCCTGGTAACCATGGAAACACTCCACCTCCTCACACATCACAAGTACTGCTGCATCATGACCCAAACATGGTCCAAATGATCACCTGAACTGCTGCTAGTCATCTCAAGGTGGGGAGGCCACTGGTGGACAGGCCAGACAGACAGGGAGACGATTGTGATGATGACTGAGGGGATGTGGAAGAGAGAGGAGGATTAATAAGAGATCCTCCTGCTAGGAGACAGACGGAGAGAGGGAGAGGAGGAGAAGGGCACCAGCAGGAGTGAGACTCTTGTATTTCAGTCTCCTCTGCTAGCCCCTGGAACCAAAAGCCATACATGAGCAAAGACTCATAAGTAAACACACGCACACACACACACCACACTATAGGCAAGTGAGGGAGGGTGGGAGAGAAAGGCAGATGGAAGCAGATAGACGAAGACAGATAAATCAAGCAGGGAGGGGGACTTGCAAGATCCACTCGTAGGATCGCTGCTGCTCGACTGCAACCTATATAACCCTGATGGAAGATGCCGGTGACAGGATGCTAAAACCGGCCACAACAACCTACTTTGACACCGTGGTGCTGCACAGCCACCAACTGGATGTAATGGCCCGGTGAGGAAATCTACAGTAGCTAATGGCCATATGGCACATTTCAAGGCAGCAGCCAGGAAGGCATTTGGAAAACTATCAAGCCCCTTTAGCGACAGAGTGTGTATATCTGTGTCTGGAGAAGCGGGGGGGAAGGATGCAATTGAAATACACCCAGGCTAAGTTCTAGCTAATGAGCTGCAAATGAGCCTGTATGTCAAATCTAATTCCGCCTGCTGTGACTTTCCTAATGTTATCCAGCAGCTTTCTGTCTTCCCTCTGAGGCAGACAGAAAGCAACAGAGGTAATGAGCAACAAAGACAATCAGCGGTCCCTAACCAAATGCCCCGAAGCCTACTGGTTATGTGTGCAGGTAAACAGAAGGCAAGACATTTTTCCCATCGTATTGGAGAAGCTTTAGGCTCACACACACACACACACACACACGCACAAACACACGCAGACAGGCTGTGCAGCAGCGGCGGCGGCGGCGGCTCAGGCAGGCGGGTAGACCCCTGGCCCGGGCGCAGAGGTCCGTCCTGTCCCGGGGCTTGAGCTTGCAGCTCGGCTCGACAGCTGTGTCCAGCTGCGCTACGAGAAAACACTGGGCGCTTTGTTCCCCCCGGGGAGGGGGGAGGCAGAGTAGTGGGACTACGAACGGTCTCCGTGCGTGTGCGTACACATAGTTTCATTTCCACAAAGGTTAACGGCCCGTAGCCTCCGCCGGCCCCGGGTCCCTCTTCCTCCTGATGAGTTTCCCCGAAAACCGAACGGCCTCACGGCGGCGGCGGCGGCGAGGGAGCCGCGGGACGGGGCGCCACGGCCACAGCCACAGCCACAGCCAACCAGGATGTGTGGAAAAATTTGAAATGCGCTGAGCACAACGCCGTCCGAGCCGAGCGAGCACATCCACACACTCAAAATAAAGCAATGTACACATCTGTCCCCCGAGCCCCTCGTGTGTTTTACCAGCGGGGGAAAGAAAAGACGGGATAAAGCTGCTGTTGGCGTCTCACCGTCGCTCCACCAGAAACAAAACATCGGCGGCCGCGAAGCCCCAGTGTGCAGGAAGGAAAGCGCCGGGTTAATCACGGTTACACTCAGGAAACCACAACAAAAGACAGGAGCAAAGAGAGAAAGAAACCCCGGGCGGGAGCGTGGTTTTCACCCGGAGGATAAACAGCACCCCTGGGAGTCGACTAGCAAGAAAATCCACGCCAGTACTTACTCAGATGAACCGGTTCCGCTCGGTCCACTGGAGGAGCAGCCGGTCGGTCTTCCGGCTGTGTGTCGGGCGGGATCTGCGCTATGGAGAGTCGAGAGCTCAGAGCCTCGGGGACTGAACGTAAACCGTGGCTTGCGTCATTTCAGGATGCCACTGTTGCGCGCAGCGATGCAGCCATCTTGCTGAGGAGTGCCCCCAACCGACCCGCCAATCACCGCCGCCCGGCGCACGGCGCACGGAGCGGCCGGCGCAGTCTGGTCCCGGCGGGCGGAGCGGTCCGCCGTGGATCGGCGGGCGGGCCGGCGGTCACCGCCGCGCACGGCCGACGCCACCGGGACGATCGGAGGCAGATCCGCCGGCGACAAAATGAACTTTTTATCATGTGGTTCAAAGTATTTCGCTTATGTCGTGGACTGTGTGAATTTTCGTGCTGTTTCATCCTCGCGTTCCATATATTTAGGGAAGTGGTTAATACAGTACATTTGTCAGAAAACGAGATTTAGTGAATGTGCGGATTGATTTTTTTTACATGCCAAACACATGATCATTATTGTAAACATTATTATTTGATGTGTAATAAAATAAGACCCTAATACAGCCCGATGTGTCCATCAAATACTTTACTTTTGATGCCGTACGTACTTTTCGCTGGTCGAACTTATATATAGGTTTCAAAGCAGTGATTTAATTGTACCTGAACATTTATATTTTTACTTACTTGGAAGATACGAGCACTCTTTTCCCCGTAGCTTTAATCACTTTGACAGTAATGTTATGATGCTGGTTTAGAATTGATCGATTACAGCTCCAAGTCGATTGACGCAACTGATTTTATGTGAGTGCACCCACTGTTAATAAAAAAGAAACAAGCCATGTCTGTCTTCACCTTTAATTTTCTTGTAAAGTTTTTTTTTTTATTTAACCATTTCCTCATGACATGTGCTAATTATTCTATAATAGCATAAATTTACATCATTGCAACCTGGTATAAGACATGTCTTCATCCTAATAAAATGCCTTCATCATTTTTTTTTTCTTTTTGCAACATCTTGGCCAAACATCCAGTTTTAAAATAGCACGGACTCAAAAGAATCAGGCCGCTCTTCTCCATTTCCCCCTCTTGATTTTTATTTAATTTCATCATGTTCATTTATTGTCTTGTTTTCTGCTCCCACTAGCCAATCAGCAGCTACGGTATGACAGAAATATCATATAGCGCCCTCCTGTGGCGGACTGCGGGCGCGCAATCCATCCCACTGCGCTTCCGAGGGTGTGTCTGTTCCACCCGTTGTGGTCCAGAGGTTGTTGGTTGTGAGGAGAACCAGAACCTGAGCGAACAGCGCCATGTTGTCACTGTCAAAATATATTGACAAATACATATTTACACTGACAGATGACTTCATAAACTTCCAGAGATTCATTTGGTGTTGAGTTTTTTCTACCATAAAGCCATAAAAGATCCTGCAGCTTTTTTGATGTCACTGATCCCCACGTGTATTATGTCTTTAACTCACATGTATGTTGAACATATGATTAAGCCCAAGACCACAAAAAACAGTAAATGTATCAACACGAATAATCATCATGTTAAAATAAAATTGGTCGATTGATAAATTAGTCAGAACGTAGCTGTTGAACCAGCATTCACTTTAGCAAGAGGAGTCAGAAATGCATAGAGAACAACAACATGTATGTGTAATTAAATTTGGACTGGAAAGTGAGACACTGATGCACACAGTCCCATCTGTGCCATTCATTAGATTTTGTTATGATAGAGTAACAGAAACTGCATGAAAAAGTGAGGTAAAAGCCCTGGTCTCTCATCGATCATCTACCAGGCTAAAATGAACTTCCTCATGGTCCAGAGATACAATATGTTGGCTGCCTTGGCACATGGTAGCATCACCACTGAGGGTGAGAGAGGACATAGTCATGAAAGACATCTCCCCAGCTTCCCTTGAGTTCATCAGACTGAGGCCGGTGAGAAGATGTGCTCCCCTCTCGGGCTCTCCCCCCGTGGTGGGATCAAACCACAATCACAGGGTGCGACGCGCCCGTCTGTCAGAGCTCGTCCTTCTCCATCTGCTGGAAAGCCTCCAAGTCTTCCCGCCAATCAGCCAGCAGTTCATCCACCGACTGGCTGCTTGAGTCTGTGTCGCCCTCAGACTCCTCCCTCCCATCAGAGTCTCTCTTCTCTCTAGGCTGAGCCATATCAGCCTCTGTAGGACTAACTTCCTCTTCCGGTGGACGAACTTCCTCTGCAGGACTAGTTTCTTCATCTACGGGACTGACTTCCTCCTGTGACAGAGTAACCTCCTCTGAAACGGATTCGTCTAGCTCCACTGTGCTCATTTGTGTTTGGCTGGTAGGTTCAAATGAGGTGGGAGTTGTTGCCTCAGTTAAGCAGTCGTCCTCCGTTTCTTGCACATCGACACCTGAGAAGGAAGCAGGGGTGTGAGACTGACCAGCTCTTTACAGAAAGATGACACACACACACACACACACACACACACACACACACACACACACACACACACACACACACACACCTCTTTTCCTCCTCTTCAGTCAGTAATCTATACAACATGCCTCCTGGTAGCCATTATCAGTCAAAAAAGAGCAGTTTTCATGGAGAGACCGTCAACTATAGCATCACGAAGCTGATGATGAGTCATGTCTGCCGCAAGCTAAAGCATTTCTCACATAACAGCATAACCAAACTGAGAGTCAACTGAGAAAAGAAATCTGGCAAAAGGTTGTATTGTGAATTTTGCATGGATCTGGTTAGAAAATAAAAAGTCTATTTGATCTGTTATAGTCTCTAAAAATGCAGTTGCTTCCCTGTCTGTTGAATGTAAATGTGTTAAGGGACGAGTTTGAGCATTTAATTAAACAGTTGAAGGAATACACCCGGGTCTGCTGCAGTGATAACAGGCAATGACTATAACTTCAAGGCTCGCATAATTCAGGTAAAGATAGGCAAACGCTATCTGCTCATTATGGTGTCGTGGTGGCTTTGTGGCTACAGAGACTACTGGTAAATCACAGGATTAGTGGTCATGTCAGGTCTTTTTCAGTAAGCATCTGTTCTGCTGAATAGTGCTCAGATCCCTAACAGTGTGCTGACACTGCAGCTACAGCCACGTTACTTATAATAATAACAGTCTCTGCAAGATAGCTATGGAATCTTGCCATTTTACACCCTGGTTGACAGCAAACGCATCTGGATATCTAAAAGTAGATGTATATAAAATCGATACAAGCTGACCAAAAAGAAATAGAGTTTAAAAACTGATGGAAATGGCGGAAATGTACAAGTCTGGCCAAACCCTGCTACACTGTGCAGCCCTGCCATGTGTCTACTGGTTTGCTCCCGTGATGAAAAGAAAAGACATAAAGAGCTAATCTCCTAATATCTGAGGAAGAAAACAAAAAATCAACACCAATAAAGTGTCTGCACTAAGTTTTTCAATCAAGCACACACAGAATCCTGTGGTTAAAGGGCAGAGTGAAAAATGAGGGACAGAGAGATACAGTCAGAAGGAAAGGAAAATGTGCAATGTGTGGGTAACAGACAAAGAAAAGAGGAAAAGAAGAGAATACTTACTGCCCTCAATCAGGCTGCCAGGAAGAGGTTTGCCTTTGAATATGGCTGCTGCTCATCCAAAGGCGAGAGGGTTAAGAAAAAAGAAGAGATGCCAAAAAAGAGAGGAGAGGAAAGGCACTGTTACAGTCCACCACAGGGAACAGAGGGATTTGGCAAATGGGGAGAAGGAGGAAATGAATGAGGATGCAATATTGATAAGGGTGTAAATCTCCACCGTACACCATTATAACCACAGCTGGTGGGTGGCTTTAGGATGACTCATGATCTCTGAGACTTCAAATAACGCCTGAATCCCCACATCTCATCTTTATTTTAGGAAGCCGAGCACATAATGGGGTTCAGGCAGTAGAGAGATGGAAGTACACTGATGTGATCAATCTTATCAAGAGTGATAAGTGGAACAAAGAGAGAAGTGTTCCAACCGTTAGGGAGATATATGAGGAAGTAATATCACACCTCTGTCTCTGGCTTTGTCACTCAGCAGCACCTCCACCTCCCTGTACTCCTTCAGCGCTTCCAACAGGATGTTGCCCTCCTTGTGGAAGAGGAAGAGAAGAGGCAAGGTGATGTCATCCGTGTTGCGGCCGTCCCCGGCCATCTGAAACAGGGGAGCTGTGTCACTGCTGCTGCCCTCGTTGTCGTCTGGAAGGAAAGAAAGGAAGCAGGAGGAGAGTGAGATATAATCAGTCAATTAATCAACTGACAGACAATTAACTGACAACAATATGGACAGTTCATCACTGAAGTCCTTTAACAAGGAAGAACATTTGCTGATTCTAGCTTCTCAACTGAAAAAAAAATCCCATTTTCACTATTTTTGTAATATTGTAAATTTAAATATATTATTGAGACATAGCTGAGTGCTCTGGGAGAAGGGGATGGGGATTTTTTAGTATCACAAATAATTTTGGGTATAACTGAAATTAATTGGTAAAACATTGTCTATTCTATAATCTTTTATAAGTGAATCTGTAATTTTAATGAGAAATGTACCACGTGTCTAAGGATTATTATTATACCATTATTATTAATCTTACAGAAATTCAGCCTTATTATTGAGTCATCATGTGATGTGCAGAGCCCTGTTCGACATTCTGTCTTCTTGATAATCCATTTATTGAGCGCTAATCTAGTCACTGAGTAGTCATCTTCCATCTTGTGTCATCAGCTGCTAGAACTCACCGATGACTATGCCTCCAATGGCGCCAGCCTTCTGGATGTGTCGGGCCTTTTCTGCAAACATGCACTGACCCCTCTGGAGAAGAGCGATGTGGCCCTGGACGTACTCAGCATTGGTGATCTCAGAACAGCCACTGTAGGGTTCTGCCACAGTCACAAAGCCTCGTACCTGCACACAGTTTGAATATTATGTGGTGTACAGAACTGCAGTCTAACCCCATGTGCTCTCCTCTAGCGCTGAAACCGAGAACTCCTCTTTCCTTCTGTTTGATTTGGGAAAATATTCTGCAAGAGAGCAAGAGAAGTGCCCTCTCAAAAACACAGGGGAATAGTTAGTGGCTCTCTTAGGAAAAACAAACAGGAGGGCAGTTCATTGCCCATTTGAAACCTGGCAGCTTGGCAAAGCCAGAAAACCCACTTACCCCTGTGGAACTTTTGGACAGGTCTGTGCCAAATTGCGCCGGGCCGGCGGTCAGCACAACCCTGCCAAAGAACGGATGTGAGACGATCTGAATGGCTCTGGGAGGCAGCTGCTCTTTCTGCTGCTGGCTGGACAGCTCCATCATCTCCTGCATGAAACGCACGCCGTCCTCGGCTGCTACCGCACTCACTGCCTAGGTGTGGGTGTGACAGAGTGGGAGAAAAGAGGATGGAAGAGAGAATTTGAAACAGTCAGGATGGAAAGAATGCCACTGTTTTGAAGTTTGGGAAAAAAAACCCATGTCTGCCAGTTTACATGGTCTCTTAATACAATGGCAACAGTATCAGTATGTTTTTCTTGCTGTTTGACATTTAAATGATGGTAGAGATGCACAGACTATTGTATGTTGTGTTGACATCAGGCACTTTAATGTAAACTTGATACTGCATCGAATAAATATGATCAGTTCCTGCTTCTTTTAAAAATAAATGCATCTTCACATTTTCAAAAGGGAGTTTTCCTCATTTGTTCTACAGATATTATTTTTATGTTGTGATACAATATATACATTAAATCCTGAGTAGCACATTGTTAGAGGAAATGAACTATTTTGTGGATTTGTGTGTCTTTAATGATAACCAGCCCCTTTCTAAAACATGTGAATGTTTATTTTTGTTGGTAAATTGTTGTACCTGTGTTGCATGTTGGACGAGCTGCACCCTGCCATCTTTCAGGTGGATAAGACTGACTCCCATCCTTCTCAGCAGCTCCAGGTGTTCAGGGTTGTTAGTCATGAAGTCCTGAGCCCTCAGGGGAGGACGACCCATACCGGGCTCCCTGAAAGCAAGTTGATGAGGAAGAAGAGAAAGAAGTAAAAAAAAAAAAAAAAAAAAAAAGATGGAAGAAATACAGTAGTTAGCAAATAAAGGCTGTAAGCACAAGCATATAACCTTGTATAACCTGTATTTATATATACCGGTAAGGAGAAGGACGGGGGCAGCTCTTGTCCACAGCGCTACGGATTGGTTCTCTCAGGTTACGAGGGAAGGCAGGGTCAGGAAACAGGAGGCGGGTGTTAGGGCAGGTCCAATCAAAGTTAGAGTCATCCAGCTCCTCCTCTGACTGAAATACAAGTGCAGAACAGGTTTTGTTATGCTGTCCTGAAATGTTTTCATCACTCTGCCAGATTTTATTTGGGATGGTATCATGTTGATCACCGTTCTGTTTGAGGAGATAGATGAAGAGTGAGGAGTCGCGGAGAGGGACAGAGGAAGTAGGTGGGCCTCGGTTGTGAAGACGTAGTCCTCTATGTCAAAAGGCAAGTCCTCCGCTTCAGCAAACAGGAGAAACAGGTATTTGAACATCTCAGCAAGGAAAAAGGAGTCCATTCTGAGAAAAAGAGATGAGGTATAAGATATGCGGCACTTGGCTAACAAAGGGGACACATTTAAAAGGTCTGTGTATTGTCTATCTTTCACAAAAAAATCAATATGGGCATCAAAAAGTAAAGCCTGATTTATCAGTAGGCTGATATTTTTTCCAAAACTTTCCCTTAATGTAGATATACGTGCATGCATGGTGGAAGATATGCTGTACATTAATGTTTTATGGCATTTTTTGAGTATCTGACCTTTTCTTAATTCATGCTTAAAGACTCAAAATGTACATATTTCTCAACGCGTTTATAGCATTAAAAAAATCCAGTAGCCTTCCACTTTTTTGATGGCATTAGTTTCTACTGTAAAAAATAATAAATCCAGGTCCTCTTTACCTCTAAAGACATTTTTTTAAGTTTATATAAAAATGTAATATTTCATACCCAAATTTTTATTGTCAGCCTAAGAAATTCAGTATTAGTTTTGTTCAGTCATGATACCAATACAAACATTGTCCATGTGTGTTGTTTTTAATCCAGTGATCATCAAATAATATTTAATCTAATACTCTCTTTAACTTTTTGCTACCTTTCAATTGCTTTATTTCATGCTTTACATACCATCATCCCATGGTATGTATATCCTATGGTACATTTATGTAATATAAGTCTGAATGGCTTTTACAGTTGTAGTCTTGCGATCTACCCTTCTGCAAATCATCATACAAATATTCAGAGTCTTTATATTCTCACCGGTCCTCATGGCTCCCAGTTCGTACATCCTTCATTGCAGCAAAACCGCAGGGAACACGAGCAAAGCGATTTAGGTTGTCCAGGATGGTGCGCCCTGCCTCCAGGTAGTAAGGATCTCCTGTGGCCTGGGAGAATGAGAGACAGTAGTGTTGTCATGACAGAGAACAATATTAACTAGGAAGAGGGCTCAAGTGAAATCTAGTCAGACACAAAGATGTAACTTCCATTCCTCAGAGGAACGATATCAGTGTTTTATAATTCTCTTGTTTAAAGACAAAAAGGCAGATTTTTTTTTTTTTTTATAATTATGAATAGTAATTAGTTGGGCTGTTTGATAGTGGTAGAAATGGTGATAGTATTTCTGAAATATTGTGAGTGAGTCCTGATGCACCTTGAGATTTTAGTCAAATGTCAGAAACTTTAGATCAAACAGCCAGTTGACACCAGTTAACATAAACTTGCTGATGATAATAGATGTTTACCTCCAGGACTGTGGCAGTGAAAAGACAGACGTTTGCATTATGTCACACTCCCCTGATAAATTACCTTGTAAAGGAAATAGGTGCTCTCTGCAAACTCAGGCCTCAGGGGATGTTGGGCCCAGTGTACCCTGAAATCAGTAGTGAAGGCCTGGGGACAGATGCAGAAGGACGAAGGGGTCAGAACACCATTTCAAGCGTAATTGGAAGAGACAGACCAAGCTAAAATGCAGCCATGTCACATGAAATGCAGGCTGGTTCACTTCAAATCAGTTTTAGTCCACAGTGTATGTTATAGGGGGTTATTCGACTCTATTTAAATGACGCCAAGTAACGTATTGCATAGCAGATAAAAAAAAAACAAAATCACATGTTCTAAGTTGGACATACAGAGGGACAGATTACCTCCGGGAGGAAGTTGTGTTTCTTGGTTACTTGGTACAACATCTCATGAGTCTCGATAGCAGGACGAATATCTCCTTTCAACACCTGGGACGTGCACATATGTACAACATTGATGAAACTGCACAAGACTCAAAACAGTAAAAGGGACCGTAAAAGGTCCACTTCACATGATCAAATCCGACCTGCAGTCCAGGGAAGAAGGCCAGCAGAGAGTCCATCCAGGTGCGAGCAGGAAGCAGAGGCTTGTGTATGTGGACATCCAGCAGCAAAGGAGGCTGGCTGATGTACTTCATTATAGATGCATAGTGCTAAATGGGACGTAAATAGTAAAATTACTGATTTGGGTTTGATAAAGGTCAAGAAAATGGTGTTTATTGAGTATTTTAAAAAAAAGCAATCTTTTAGAACCAAGTTGTGTGTTAAAGGACTACACAGAATCCTGAAATGCACAGACGTAAAGTAAAACGCTGCTTTATTTTGATGACACCTCTGTGATAGAACGCCATCATACAGACAGAGAGACAATAAATTACACTAGCAAGTGTGTGTGTGTCCTTACAATATTGAACCGCTGCAGAAACAGATCATCTCCCAAGAGGATGTAGGCCTTTAGTAGGTACTCATAATATGAGTCAATTCCTGCTCCGACTCCACTGTCTGGAGACACACAGTCATGCATCATTTTATAAGACAAGAGAAATCAGAAAAACCAAAAAAGATGTTGTTTTGACCCTTTCCTTTCTCCTCATCAATCCACAGCTGCCATGGACTTTCCCACTTTTCTCCCCGCCTGTTCCTTTCCTGTCTCATCCCTTCATTTGCCCTGTTCTTCTTTTGCTCACCCCTCCAACTTGCACTCAGTCCCATCATCCTTCTTCGTCTCCCATCTCCCTCAGACCCTCTCTGCCAACCTTCTCTCACCTCTTCGGACCCACTCTCCAGAGTGGATGTTGATGGTGGTTCCCACCAGATTGCTGTTTCTCTGTCTCTTCTCCCACAGAAAGTCCAAAGCTCTCCGGGCATGGGCCTGTGTGTGTGTGTGTGTGTGAGAGAAGAAGAGTGCATTATTGATTAAAAAAGTAAAAATCGATCTGCAGTAGCTGTCCAGTGTTAGAATGATTACAGTGATTGACTCTGTGCTTGTTCAGCAGTCTACTGCTGCCAGGAAATGAACCAGTCCCAGGCTCTAATATGGAAACAGAATGGAAAAATATTAAACTTTTTCAAAAATAACTTAAGTTTTCATTATGTCTCTTGAATAAAGTGGACAACTAGAGTTACTGCCTTGTCGTTGTTTGCCTCCACCAACCAGTTAAGTTACAGGAAATATGGTCACTGTCTCCCCTTCTCTTCCTGAGCTATGAAGTTAAATAATAGCCAGAAAAGTTTTTTTGCAAAACATTTTGACGTCACATTGACTTTGACCAAAATCCAATCAGTTCATACTTGAATCAAAGTGAGTGATTGTGCAAAATTTGAAGAAATTCCATGAAGGTGTTCCTGAGATATCGCGGTCACACGAATGGAATGGACGGACAGACAGACGGATGGATGGGTGGATGGTTGGACAGACAACCCGAAAACCTTTTGCTCCTGGCCACTGCTGCCACCTATACTGAGGCATTATAAAATGACAAATCTTAACCTGAATTACAGATAGAAAAAATGAGCCACTTGTAGACTGTGGCTTTTCAGAGCCGATGGCTTTCTAACAGTCTAAAAGCTCTTTGACAATGGTGACAAGTGAATATGTTTAAGATTCAGCGCAGGAAGTATTCCAGGAAAACCTTGAGCACAGAGGGAATTTGGAATATTGCTTCAGTATCTAATACACTTTAATGAGCACCAGCAATTCATTGTTGATTAATACTGATCAATGTTGTTTAAACAAAACACTATGATTGTTGACAATACGATCTACTATCAGTGTCGTCAAAGCTTTGAGAGTATTCAAGAAAAAAAGACCTCCGCTACATCATAAATAAGTTAATGTGGGCGTAGGAGGATTTGATTATCTGATGAAAATGTAAAACCTCAAACACAGGATCCCCAGTGAAGCGACTTAAGGCAGCAAATTCCAGGATGATGGTTCCTGCACACGCAGTGCAAGTGTCTGTTTCTGTGCCTGTTCTCGTCTCAGGACCTCTAACACCATGTTTCAAGTTCACCTGTCAAGCAGAAAAAACATTTTATAAAAAAATCAGTCTTTAGAGACGCATTTGGTTTGAAAGAGATTGTGCATGAAAACTAGTCAGCCACGAAAATGTCTGTGTCTCAAAGCTGTGACAGCTGCGAGCCGAGCAGTGAGGCAGAAAATGAAAATATGTAGCCGTGATCTGAAAGGGTGCTGTGAGCAAAAGTAGATTTCAGTTTGTCAAATTGCATCCCTGGAAGTGTGAGCATAAACTCAAATGTTTATTTTTTATCATGTATATATTATTAGATATGTTTGATGACAACTTTGGTAAAAAAATTGAATTTTATTTAAGCGGTAACTTTCTACTTTTTTCAACTTACAGACCTAGACTGAGTCAACAAAACTGTCAAAAATTACTTAAACAACCGCTATGACTACAGTTATTTTCTTGTTTCAGGTAAAGGAGCGACTATTGTCTTTCAAACAGAACTATAGTTTTTTACGCAATATCATCCGATAAACTAGACTACATTTATTTGCTTATATCACACAGAGCCTTCTTTTTGTCCCAAGCCAAAATATATTTGTAAAACAAATCTCACATCAGAAAGTGTGCAGTGTATTTAGCCTTGTTTCTGCGTAAACAAGCTGAATTATAGTATGCATTTCTTTTCTTGCTTTCTTTCTCACCCGGGGGTAAGGTAAGCCACTGCTGGTGTTGAAGGCCGGCAGCAGTCGAAGACCCAGGTCTTTGGCCATATCCAGGAGCTCATCCTGGTACCACTGCATGTTCTGACCTCCCTCCTTCAGCATCACAGCCATCGAGTGCCCTCCTAACAGACCTCTGGAAACACACACACACACACAAACACACACAAATCCCCTATTATGAAAGTAAAACACGATCTACTGATTTAATCTACTGACCAGTCTTTCTCCTTTTTAGAACTTCAGCTGTTCTGTTTAGTGCTTGTTAGAAAAAAAAATTCAAATCTTAAATATTTGAGCGTATATGTGCAATATATTTCTGTTGTGTGTTGACAGTCCAGTCCAATCTTACCCAAGGACTCGGATGTTTGTTTCAAAGACCGACACTACAATGTCATTATCCAGCCTCACATCTGACAGGACTCTCCTCACAGCAGCCTCAAACTCTGTGGTCTTATTCAAAAGCTGGCAATGAGAAACAGAACATGATTAGATAAATGGGGCTCAATTATAAACCATTTCACAGTCTAAAAGTGGAATAAAATACATTGGATAGTGTTCACAAAAGTTCTCCCAGAAATGTTTAATTATGCCCTTGTTAATTTTTAACTAGTAACACTGAAATTTCTCTCTACATTCTACAGTATTAAAGACTCACACAGACGAAATATCATTATTAATAAAAAAATATATACACATACATACATATATACATATACATATATATATATATGTATATATATACATATATATATATACACACATATATATATATATATACATATATATATATACATATATATACATATATATATATATACATATATATACACATATATACATATATATATATATATATACATATATATACATATATATACATATATATATGTATATATATATATATATATATATGGGATAATTTCTTTGTATAATGTTCATACTCCTCTCCTGCTATTTTGCCATTACCTCCCCTGTGTTCAGTCTATTAAATTTACATGCAGTACTAAAATAATTACATCAAAAAACTACCGTAAAGTAAACAAGTGTCAAAAATACACCAAACTGATACTCACCACCAGAGTATCCAGAGTATCTATGAGGGTCAGAGAGAACCTAGCAAAGACATACAATAACTGTTTACCAAGGGTGTTGTTGTCCCTCCAGCAAGATGTGTAAAGATTATTCAACATAATGATGGTCATTTAGCATGTATAGATACATACAATGCATTATGCCTCCACCTTCAAGCTCTGACATTACCAGGTATGGCTTTAACCCACTTTAGAACATGAGGAACAAAGGCAGTGAGGTACTCACTTTCCAAGAGCGTCATCTATGTCACCACGACTGGGTTCAAGTCCACGGACTCTTCCTCTGCATGTTAGAGGCATCAGCTCATCTGCTGGGTATGCATGGTCCTGGGAACACAAATACACTCACTTAAAACACCATGTTTTGACCTTCAGTTCAGTTGGGAGTTTTTTTTCCTTAGGTGGCCAGCTCAGTGTGTTTAGACCTCAGTCAAGCTTAAAATACACAATATGAATTACTCCAACATAAGGAAGTTTAAAAGCCAGATGAAGTATTTATTGATACCAACATAAAAAACATGCACCAAAACATCAGTAATGTGTATTTGTTGTTCCATAATTATCCATTATCAGTAATACTATGACATCTATTATGAAATCTGATAATCCCTGCTTTACACTTTATGTATGGACAGGGATGCAAGACGGTCTTTTAAAAATAGTCTTGGTCACCTGATAAGCTGCTAAGTTGTCCTGAAAAAGTTTTAGATACCAAGACAGCAGAAAAAACAGCTACTTATTAACTTCCTGTTTCTTTGAAGAACTTACCATGTAATTCTGATATGCATGGTCAAACATCTCAACCACTTGGTTCCTTTAGTGAGGAAACAGAGGACAGACACCAGTCAGCATGGATAACATCTTTTCAGGGGAGAATTTTATTTTTAATTTCTCACATTTTGCTCCAGGTGTGCTGCATGCTATTTTTTTTTTCTCAACTCACCTCAACCTGTGCTTCTCCTCCCTTGACATGGCATGTCCAAGACTGCATAGTGCTCCAGACAGCATCAGTAAGAACAGTGCAGGCAGCATTGTGGTAGGTTAGCAAGATCGCAGCATACAACTACAGCTTGGCTCTCAGTTAGTCACTGAGCAAATATCTAGTCATTACCACTACCCTAACTCAAACAGCGCAGAATAACAAAAACAACAATGAAACATAAAACCTACACCGTCCCGGTAATGCTATATCTCATCGTCAGTGGTTGTAAATAGTATAAAAAAAATTCCTAGTTTGTTCCTCAAACTTGTCCACTTACACCCCATCTGTCTTTTTCTGCAAACTCCTCGTACAGCAGTCAACAGGTGAGTGACTGCAATGTGTACCGCAACATGTACCATACAGTCAAAACTGCAGTTAAATACTTTTTGGAGGAATGTTATTTCAAGTAACCCTTTATCTAGGTGTATCTGATAGAGATGCATCAGACATTGGCTGTAGTGCAAAGTTTCTCCAGGTTCTGCGAGCAGGTTGGTCTGTCACACATGTTTACCCAACTGTCATCCAGACCCACTGTAAACAAGGACGTGTGACACGTTGACAGACTAATGTTACACGCAAACTCTGCCCTAAACAAACTCGTCAAGACGAATAAATCCAGCGATCTTCAAGTGAAAATTACGACTCCCTAATTTTCTATATGTAGTGTTCACGGAACAATAACCCGGGGGGGGGGACCTCGGGTCTTATTTAGTAAACAAAACACGCTGTCCTCTTCGAGACAAACTGTAAACCGAAACAAGCAACGCCGTCCCTATCTCATTATTTATTGCTGTGTCTCTGTCCCCACTCCTCAGATCGTTACCTGCTCCACACGACCTACAGCCAACTGAAGTAAAACACAGAACAACAGCCCCCCGTTCATGCCAGCTCCGTCCCCCTGTCCGCTGTGTCCTCGGTGAAGCTTTTTAGGCGAAAGCTCAATTATTTCCTCCTCTTGACAGTTATCCGACGTCAGGCAAGCAACCGAGCACTTGACAGGCTTTAATCGTCCGGTTAGCCGGCTGCGCTAACTAGCCGAGCTGGTGTCCGTGGCCGGGCGAAGAACACCGGACAAATCGACCAAAAGCCACCTCCATCGTTGAAGAGCGGACCCGGTCGGGCTATCTTTCCTCGCCTCCGGGGTGTAAGGTGGAGAATCACGCCGTAGGCTGCTTTTTCGCTAAACTAGTCAGCCTTAAAAACCGGATGCCGTCGGGATAAGAAACGTCAATAACATCCGCTTCCTGGTTAAAAACGGAGATCAGGGGAGCCCCGTCTGCCCTGAGTTTAGCTTCTCAGGCAGCGTTATCCTACTTGCGTTGCCCTTCCACCTGCCGATGAAAGCTCGGGGAAAATAAGTTTTTAGCGCCTCTGGCGAACGCAAGTGCTTCTGCAGGTAAAGAATGACGAATTCAATACTAAATAAAATTAATTATTTTAAGTGCATATTGTTTTTCAATAATAAAACACCTCTAAGCTCACGGGGATCATTTACGTGCATTCCCACTCAAATGCAGCGTTTTTGCTGTTAGTATCTTTTTGAGGTAGCTAACGTGATTTGCTTAAAAGGCTAATTTCAGCATGTTGGGCATAATCATTAATGTGTTATGATATTGTCATGTTCTTTGTGTACCTCTTTGTTGGTGCGAGCTTGACGGTTTACAAAATCAATGCGTCCTGGAAAATGAACTTTGCGTTAACGTTTTATAAATAAAAGAATCTCTACATTAAAACCTCGAAACTACGTTGCAAGTCCACTGCAGTCCACGTGGTTAAAGTTGAGCCGGGAAATTCTTATTTCATTAACTAGCGGAAGTACACATTTACCTCGTTTTATTTTCCTGCTTCCATCCATTCACTACATTTCCCATAAAGCCCCGCGGTGTCACATGCCGCTCAGATGGTCTCACATGACAGACGTGCCCGAGAGGTAGACGAGTTAAAAGTCAGTGATCTACCTGCTCCACCGATCTGGTTGTAAAGTCCATGTCCTAAACGCACAGAAGAAGAATCAGTCTTTCAGGTAGGTCGTTGCGGAGGTTTAATCGCTTTCGACAGTATGTTTTTCATTAATTTTTCTGTCTATGAATATTTTCCCCGGATAACTATTTACGTGCCGTTTTTCCTTTAGATGCATGATGGAATATTCATCTTAAGTTTGGTTTTTAACAACGGGATAGCGTTACTTTAAAAGTTTTCGCTGGGCTAAGAGCTCTCTCTGTCTTTCGATCTTTCTTTCGTACCTTGTTCTTCCTGCCTTTCAGTCTCTTTTTTTATCTTTTTTTTTATTCCCTCGTTACCTAACATGTCTGGCATATCCGTGTGTATATCAGGTTGTCATGTCAGCTATGGCTCCTGCTGCCGATAAGAAGCTGACAGGACTTGTTGCAGCTACATTTACTCCATTCAACACCCAAGGGTAAGCAGCCTTTAGACACCACTTCCCATTGTGTGTGTGTCTGTCTGGTTGTTTCATATATCCAGCATTAAATGGTGTGTTTGGTGTGTGAGTGTGGAGATAACTCAATACTCCGTACTGTGGCCCTCTTAGACGCCTATAGATCTGGAGTGCTAAAGCAGTTTAGTGTTCTTTTTGCCAAATGTGTGGGCCAATATTTTTTTTTACATTTTTCCAAAACAGTGAAATCAACCTATCCCTGATTGGACCTTATATTGACTACTTGAAAGAGAAGCAAGGTGTAAATAGTGTATTTGGTAAGTTCACAAGTGGATTCTTCTCTTGATATTTGTCATGGTCTGTGTTCCCACCTGAATCATGACATCATGACATTGCATGTTGCGCCTTATTGGTTTAGAGACATAGTTGATGTGTTGCTCTTCTGTATATTCTTATTTCTGTTTTGTGGTTTTGTTGCTGTTGTTTTTTTTTTTTAAATAACAATAGCGATAACAAAAAGTTGTGATTTTGGGTCATATTTCTTTGAAAATAGTTGCTGACATTTTGTCAGTAATTCTCAAGTAATTTTTTGTTGAGTTTAATACTTGTGATTTGTACTCACAGTTAATGTGTTGCTCTTCAATTAACACAACTTTATTTAATTGTTTTGTCTCAACTCTGGGTGCTTTCAGTCTGTTTCACGTTAACAGAGAAAATCTCTCCTTTTCTTTGCATTGATCAAGGCTAATCAGTGTTTCCTTTGTGTCAAATGTGACTCTGATTGCTGTTCATATCATACATTTTTACAGTGAATGGCACCACTGGAGAGAGCATGTCGCTCAGTGTCACAGAGAGGAAGATCCTTGCGGAGGAGTGGTGTCTGAAAGCCAAGGGAAAGTAAGTCGTCACGTAGCCTCTGTCTGGAGATTATAATTATGTCTAATGCAGGACAAGGAAAAGTTGACAGTTTGTTAAATTATTTTTGTGTACATGTGTACGCATGTTTCTACAGATTGGATCAGGTGATTGTGCATGTCGGCTGCATGAGCCTGAAAGATTCCCAAGAACTGGTGAGTTGTTGCCTTTATGTTGTCTGTAAAGATGTGATCATTAAACCAAACACATGACTCACAAGAGGAACAGGGAATGTTTTTCATTATACAAGTCAGGTTTTTGTTTTGTTTTGTTTTTTTAGAAAATTCTGTTTCATATCGCAGATTTATATAAGTTTATCCCACCATGAAAATATACCCCTCCAGACTAGCCTGAGTCCCTGTTAGACTAGTTGTCAGGCTCAGCTTCTAAATCACAATCAGAAAAGTGCAAAAATGGGAATTTGCAAATTAGATCAGCAGTAATTGAATAGTAAATTACCAGTAGTGTATGAAAGTGTAATGTTGGTCAACAGTAGTTTTAACAGCAAAGTGTTAATTTTTATTCATTTATTTATTTTGCTGTAGAGTTCATTCACTCAAGTTATCTCATCTACTTGGTTCTCTCTGTGATTTCCCATTTTTCTAACTTCCTTTGGTACATAGAGGGTGATAGTAAAGTAAAGAGAAAACCGCAAGTTATGCACCCTTAAATAAAAACATAATTAAGTCTTGTAGCTCCGTTGCCTTTTACTCTGTTGGTATCCCTACCTTTTTAAGATATTTTTCTTTGTTTAAATTAGGCTGGTTATAGGTAAAGCTTTTGGTCTGTAACTCAAGGGATCTGGCACCAGAGTGTAGAGGAATTATTTGGATGTCAGTATGTGTTGGCATGCTACATCTACATAAAAAGAATAGTTCAGCTTTTTAAAATTTTCTGTTGTTGGCTCGTACCTCCCAGTAAATTTATGCTAATTTTTACACTAATCGGTTAATTAGTGAGTCTAAGAGGTGCTGGTAGGCAATATCTGCTCAGTCTGACTAGCCTTTGGACAGAGCCAGGTTTGCTGTTTTCCACTGCTTTCGGTCTTTATGATAAGCTAAGCAAACTGTCTGCTAACAGATGTGGTGTAAATATTCTTGTCTAATTCTACCAGAAAGACATACAAGTATTTCCTTCTAACAACTTTTTAGCTTGAAATGAGAAAAACTTAAAACAACAAAATGGGTCAAGTACATAATCAGAACAATACAGTTATATTGTACTGTATAAACTACCATGTTTAAAATATCTGCAATAGCAGTTAATGCCATTGTTGTTCTATACTGTTCATTATCCCTCTAGGCTCGCCATGCAGCACAGATAGGAGCTGATGGGATAGCAGTCATTGCCCCCTCTTTTTTCAAGCCCAATACTGCAGGTATATGATGTGGGAAAATGGAAAAATGTTAATGTTTTCAAGTGAAAGTTCAAGTACATTGAAAACGTGCCGCAAAACTTCCCCTCCCTAATTTGATTCAAATATTAGCACTGTATTTGTCCAACTTAAAAAACAATGGTCTCTCAGTTCTTAACCCTATAGAATCGCCTACTACCACACTAAGACTCTCTTTAAACAATTAAAATGTCTTTATTATCATGGCATGGTCATGTTTAACCTAAGAACTAACTCAGAAGCGTAACAACATCAAGCCCTTGTCATGGAGTCAGACCGATCTCATTGAGCCAGTGACCCTGTTCTAGCAGCGTTCCACCAACAGCAGTCTTCCATTGGACACGGCATTGTGATCTAGAGAGGGTGTAGTCATATAAAAACTCCAGAAAATGGGGTTGATTAGGCCCTCCATATTATCACAGCTGAGTTAAAGAGCAGCATAGTGAATAAAAAACAATGGCAATGGTTGCAAAAAACACACGGAGGGTCTTTTTTTGTTTTCTTTTTTTTCTTATTTAATGTCTACATGTATCCCATTGGAAAAGCACCTCAAGAACTCAATCTGAGTCCGGGAAGCGCTCCAACCAAGACATTTTTACCTGTCATGTTTAGTTCGAATGTAAAACCAAATCAAAATAAAAGTATTTTTATGATGTAAAATTTTCATTCTCATCCTGCCTCAGAGGTATTGAGGACGTTCCTCCATGAAGTGAATTCAGTAGCTCCAACTCTGCCCTTTTATTATTATCATATACCAGCTGTCACCGGTGTTCATGGTAAGTACTATTGATGACTTATTTTGCATTTTGCCACCATTGTGAAAAGCTTGTTAAAGGTCTTTACGGCATACTGAATGTGACAGGGTTTTTTTTGTTGTTTTTGTTTTTTGTTTATTTTTTTTATAATTCTAGTGCCGGTGAGGGAGGTGTTGGAAGGTATTGAGGAGCTCATTCCCTCCTTCAGAGGAATTAAGTTCACTGGCAGTGACCTGATGGACTTGGGTCAGTGTGTCAGCTTCAGTCAGCCTCACTGGTCTGTCCTCTACGGCGTGGATGAGGTCAGCCTTCTCCCCTTCTCCATCTGTTACGGTCCATCTGTTCTCTTCCATAGTTTGTGTGTGTGTGTGTGTGTGTGTGTGTGTGTGTGTGTGTGTGTGTGTGTGTGTGTGTGTGTGTGTGTGTGTGTGTGTGTGTAATATTTATATATATTTTATTAGACATATATACTAGATATTAAATACACACACATATTGCGAGATGACATTTCGTGACAATGAGTCAGCCCAAAACAATATATATTGCATTTTTCCATAGCAACTGCTAGCAGCTCTGGCTATGGGAGCCCACGGAGCAGTTGGCAGGTCAGTGTGTAATCTTGCATATGCATAATGCTTTGGTTGCTTTCATGCTCTGTACTAAACAGTTGTTTACATGAAAATTGGTATTAATATCTCTGCCCACAGCACATATAACTATTTGGGATGTCATGTCAACAAGCTCATATCAGCATTTGAGAAAGGCGACATTTTCAAAGCCAGAGAAATACAGGTACTGTCGATCACCCTGTTATTGCTACCAACCTCTCTTTTGATATTTTGCATCAATTTTGGTTACTGACATGTCTATCGAATCTCCATGAGCAGTTCAAGATGCACGAGATTCTCAATTACGCCAAGAAATTTGGTGAGTGATATTTTTGTATTTTTTATATATATATATATATATATATATATATATATATATATATATATATATATATATATATATATATATATATTTTTTTTTTTTTTTTTTTTTTTTTTAAATGTAATATGAGAAAATGAATGAATGCTGTGGTACTATAGCAGTCTTTCCTTAACATTGAATCTATGTTATTGTTGTTTACAGGTTTCGATCTGGGAGTGAACAAGCAGATGATGAGTGAGGTGTCAGGCTTGTGTCTGGGGCCCCCTCGGCTCCCTGTGATGCCATGTCCTCATGCTCACGCTCTGTCCATCACACAAAAAATTCACAGCATTTTTCCAGAAAACTGATTTGTTCACAATAGATTGAGGTAATGTCAGGGTTAAACAATCGCACTTTGCAACAATCCTTACAGTTAAACAGATAAGGAATAAACCACATTTTAATTTTTCTACCTAAATGGTAAAATTTGCATTTAAGTGCCTTGTGCAAATGATTCCAAGTGCACAGACAGAAAAAGAGTTTAGGGTAAGGTATAGCTCTGAAATCAACCTAAAATGATCTTTGAATTACACAACAATCTAACATTTTTATCTTTTAAATGTCTTGGAAATTACAAGTACTGTTGCAATAAAAACACTTCTGGTGACATAGGGCTTAAAAAGGGTGTATTTTCGTAATATGCTACATTGTTTTTTATGGGCATACTCTTGAAATATTTTTAGAGAATTAGTCTTAAACTTTTCATTACAAAAATTCTAATATACTAAAAAATAGTTACAACCTCAGCATTTTCTCATTTCATAAAATGAGAACATTAGCTAACTTCCATTGCCCAGGGAAATGTGGTCATTTTTCTGCATTTAGGGTACTGGTAATCATCACAAATCCGCAGTATTATTACTATTATTATCCTGTACCATGTACAACCATCACTGAATCTCATTTTGAGAATTTGAGCACTGAAAGCCTTAACTCATAAGTGTCATAGCTTCACTACTGCATTGTTTCTGCAGTTCAGATCCGTAGAATGTTTCTGCCTCTGTCTATCATTGCCAACGATTGTCAAAAGAACTGCTTTTTTTTGACATTCAGCGGACCCCATCAAAGGGAGGATAATGGAGACAGAGGGAACATTAATGCAAAATAAACACTATGTCTTCTTTCTCTAATCAGTTGTCTGACACTCCAAAATAAGATAACATACAAGTGGTTAGCAGGGAGCATAAAACGGTCATTACTGGGATTCAGCCCATGTTTATTTGTTGTATTAAATGTATACTCTGAATGGAATAAAAGGGAATTTGTTGTGTAATGAAGATATTTTGTATTTTTTACAGTCAGAAATTTCTTACTAATAAATTTGCCGATCCTTTCATTCGTTCATACTGATTTGTGTCTCATTCATATACTCTGTTCCTGTTGTGGATTTTTCTTTTTCTTTGAAAGGCAGAACATATATTCTGGTTGCTAAAGAGTCCTCTGAGAGCATGTAATAACCTGTTTGCATTTGTGGAACTGCAGGAAATTGTATATTAAAACTAAACATCATCAATGATTTGTCAGCGCTTACTAAGAAATAACTTGATTTAATTGTGGTTTGTCTTAAGTTTCTGTTTCACCCAAAATCACATATAGATCAGTTTTGGCAAAAGTACATTACATTCAGCTGCCGCCCCAGCCCCCACAACGAGACATGCATTTACAGATACAGAGATAGACAATACCACCATATATGGATTAAGTAGCTCTGAAACTGATGCATTACTCACTTCCATTGTATTTTGCACTTGTTGACTCATTCCCTGATTGTTCAAGCCATTTTTTAAAAGTGAGTTTCTGAATATTTCCATAACTGCATTTTTTTTTTAATTATGTGAGGTCTGAATCTGTGTCTGTCCCAGGCTACATCTGTTACATCTAGCTATATTAGTAGTGTTTATCATTATTGTTTGTATCCATTGTAAGGTCTAGGCTAGTGATCTTGGATGAGCCTAAATAAATGCTTTTCCTAAAACACTATCTATACCATAAACACTATCCCAAGGAGCACTGCTCAGACATGTATGCAAAGCAAAGCACTCACACCAATAAAGTTAGGTTTTACTCTGAAGGTGTCTCCTTCTCGAATGAGTAGTGCTTTTGCACAACATATTACATGTTAGTATAAGTAATAGTACCACATTCATCTCCCACCTGTAAATATTTTAGATGTTTTCAGTGAGACTTCCCTGGAGGTCTTCAGCTTAGGTTCAGTGGCTGCAGTGACACAAGACCAGTGCCATGTTAACAGATGAAACCTAGGGAGAGGAAATATACAGAATGGCATATGGATGGAAAATAAAGGAATAATCCTTGTAAAGAAAAATAAAGATCAAATGGTAATTAGAAGATTTAGAGAATGGGGAAAAAAAGATGTAAACTTTACTCCTAAAAGCCTAAAAAACTATAACCCATTCTTAAAGATGAAACCAGTGGCTTGCAACCCCTTATAAAGAAATACACATCTGGTTTAATTGAAATAATTGTGGCTACATTATATGATTTAGTATATATTATCAAAAACCACTCAACTGTATATAAGTAGTTAATACTAGTGCCACCCTGAGCAGCTACAACAGTTGAACGATGCTTACAAAATGACATTTGTATTATTCAAGTAATGTAATAATAATAATAATAATAAGTCATGGGCCACTTTATTGCAGAACAAGTACTTTTATTTTTGATACTCTATACTTTTTGAACTAATTTTTCACCATTTCCTAGTTGCTCCATCAATACAAAAATCAACATAACATGCATGGCACTTCAACTATCAAAATAAATGCTTTTTGATCATAAATGATGATGTGCCGATATACTGGTCAGTTGTTAAAGATAAAAAAAATTCAACAAAATATGACACTTGACACTCATTTTCTATCAAATATCTGAAGAACAGATAAACACCTCTGATCTTTTATCTTCTTTCCCTCAGCTTATGCCATGTCTCGCCGCCATAAAAGCTGCCAGCAGGGTAGCAGACCTGCCACATGGCAGATGCCAGGGGTCATTCTGTATTGGTCTGTCATGTCAGGGCTGCAGCCTATGATAGTGACTTTCTGTGGACAAGCCACCTGACTCACGCCGTTATCGCAAGTCACAAGACTCAGAGGTCGTAGAAGGTCTGGTGAACTGTGTCACAATCTGGAATGTCCTTTCTTTCTTTCTCTGTCCAACCATAGATTGGAGAATAATAATGACTCACACTGTAGTTACACAATATCAGCCTGTAGATAATGCTACCTCACCATTTTGCCATGAGTGCAGACTGCTTGTGTGTTAGTTTTAAAATGTATGCATATGCATGTGTTTGGAGAAGAGTTGCCAAACTCCACTTCTCATTCAGTTCCTACTGAGTGGATTCTCACTGGTGCTTGTGCCTGTAAAAAAAAAACTCCACTGCATGGTAGTGTATGGAGGACCTTGTTCAATCTGACTTTTTTTTAATCAAGTTTTTTAAAATATAGTATTATCAGTGTATCATGGGGAAACTAAATGGTGAATCTTGAGTGATGGCCTAAACTTGATCTTTCTTCTTATGATATGAGAAAGTCCTAGTTTGTCTCTAATATTTCACATTCATGATGCAGGTAATTCTTTAATGCCACCAATCCATTTCCATTTACAATTTATTGAAAAGTCATTATAGACTAAAGAAATTAATGGGAATTAACTTAGATCCTGGCTGAGACACAATCTATTTTGAAAAATTAAGGGGAAAAGTCACTTACCTCATGTTGTGAAGAATTCTCACCCCACTGAGGCCTTTCCTCAAGATGAAGAATACTGCACCCTGATGCCCAAAATTCAAATCCATAACTAATCCTCTTGATCTTTGGTTGCTCCGAGCTGTAAATGATAATAAAGGATAAGTAATCAGGGCAAGAATGATAACACTGTGTGCGATAAGAAGAGAATTTAAGTTTGCTTATGTGATGACTCATATCAAGCAGACTAACCTGGAAACAACTTGGTTTAGTATTCACAATAAAAGCATCAAGGCTTTACAGTATGTTTTTTGGCCTGCCATTACGAGCTAAATATGATGATCATGATCCCAACACCAGTAAAAAATAAATTAATTAATTAATTAATTAATTAATAAAACAAAAAAGAAAAGGATTGGCAAATACTGTAGCCTAAATCATAAGCCCTTGAATGATTCCTACTTTCATGATAATTACAATATTACATTTTGGATGCAACTGAGGTTTTTTTGTTTGTTGTTTGTTGAGTGATGTTTTTGAATTCTAATCCACACACCGTTATGATGGAGTAAACATTAGAAACACCTGCATAAAAGAGTAATTGTAGGGAGAATTGTTTTTTTTTTTTTACAAATAATACGGAGCTTTATTTGCGTGCACTTGGTTCCGCGTAACCCGAGGACGGAAGGATAACGGCGTGGCACACGGTGCTCCAGGGTTTCCGGCCAGCTCAGCGCGTCGAGCCTGTGGTGTCGTCGCTTCGCTGCCTGTCGGACGCGGGGACCAGTCACCTGAAACGTTCACCGGGCGGTGGAGAGACACCAGAGGACGGCGCAGAGATGGTGCTGCTGACGATGATCGCTCGCCTGGCCGACGGTCTGCCGCTGGCCGCCTCGATGCAGGAGGACGAGCAGGTTCAGATTTCGGCTGTTGTGCCTCTGTGGTCGCTAGCTGCTAGTTGTGTTGTTGTGAATTCGGGCTTCCGATTTGAACGCACTTATCCAGATGCCGCGGTGACACGTTAGCTAACATTAACCAGCTGGCCGACCGTGGCTCCCGGATCCACGGGACGGTTTTCACCCCCGCGTCGCTCCTGGAGGACTCATTGACTCGACCGGTGGCTGTTTTTGAAACCTAGATCGAGCGGGAGGCCTGTGTACCAGTGCACAGAGCCAACCTTTTATTTACCTTAAGCCACTGACTCATTTCTCAGAAATCAGAATCACAGAGTTTCACCCTGACCCTACTCAGATGCTGTTTTTTTTATCATTTGAGCGCCGCACAACTTCAGTAAAACTTAGGATTTAGCTGCAGCTTCTTACTGAACCTAAACTCACTTTAATGTAGCACCTCAAAACCTAATGAACCTGCAATCCACTATTAGACGTGTCCATATGTTGTGCCAAAAACCAAGATTGCTGCAAAAATGCCCTTTATCAGGTTTGATTTCGGAATAAAGTCATTACCATCTGATCTGTAAAACTGTGATATGTATGTATGTATGTATATGTGTATGTGCATATAATATATATACACACAAATTTTAGCTCATCACATAGATATCGGTTTCTAGTATATATGCTGGCTGATAAGTCACAATAAACTTATCACAATAAATAATCCACACATAAGGGGCTTATATACAGTATTCGTATGAGGTAATAGGGAAGGGGCGTTGCCATTACAGAAGTTGTCCACCAGATAGCGCTCACATGTTTATTTCTTCAACCCATAGGTTTCTTGCTCAGTGTATATATTGGTCGCAATTCATTACATGCCAGAATTAAGGGGCCCTCATCAATGTTTGATTATGGCATTCAGCGGATATATCTCGATTACATTTGTTAAACCCTGGTTATTGGTGTATGTGTCCTTTTCAAAGGAAAGGATTATTATGTATTTTTAATCTCTCAGTGATTATTTCCGTCCGTAATTTTTGCAAAAAGAAAAAAGGGTGCTGAAAGGAGTACTCGTGGATTTAGTATTTCACTCCCCTAATACAGCTGGGGGACACATAAGACACGTATTAATGTAATGAAATGTTCAAATAGATGCCATGTCACTTGTTTCATTATGTTTGAGCATGACCTAACAGGAGTCTAACATTTCTCCCTCACTCTCTTGTTTGCTTTCAAAAAGGGAAGTGAAAAGGTTTGTTGTTGTCTCTGCTCTGTGCTTCAACATCACACATATGTACATATGTACGTGTTTCTGTGATGCTACAGTGCTGCTATAAAGACTCTTGTCATTTGATAGGGGACACACCCAAGAAGTGAAAACCATACACCAGGCAAATGCTGACCGTAAACAGTTTTTCACAAAGAGCTTAAGAGACTATTTGTTTCCTTCACTCTCAGATGTAGCATCACACTCCCCATCTGGAGTTTATTACATCAAGTATTTATTTTCAGCACATTACGGGGCAAGAAATTCAAACCGTCAAGGAAAATAGTATGAAATCTGCACTGCAGGTGCTTTATATTTTTGTCTATCTTATCGAACACTGTAGTTTCTATCTCTTTTGGTGTTTAAATAGTCAAATTTGCTGATTAACTCAACCTGCAATTGTGGCGCACAAAAGTAAATTTCTTGCCTTGATTAAAAACCATTTTCTCTGTGTGAGATACGAATTGTGTGATAACCTTTTTTTTTTTTTCTTTTTTTTTAAGTTGGGTCGGGATCTTCAGCAGTATCAGAGTCAAGCTAAGCAGCTCTTCAGGAAACTAAATGACCAGAGTCCCACACGCTGCACTTTAGAGGCTGGGTCCATGGCATTTCAGTGAGTTTGAATTAGTGGGCAAAGAGGAATTGTGCACCAAAATAAGTCTAGAAAACCCACCACTTGTTTCCCAGCAATTGTTTCTAGATAGATTCAAAGTAATTGTGTCATAGTGGAGCTCAGCTATTACAAAATCACCTCTATATGTTTTAATTCTGATCCCTCTCTTGGCCCTTCCTACAGCTATGTTATAGAGAAAGGAGTGTGCTATCTTGTGCTGTGTGAAGCCAGCTTTCCCAAGAAGCTTGCCTTTGCTTACCTAGAAGACCTACAGGCAGAGTTTCATGAGCAACATGGAAAGAAGGTCCCCACAGTATCCCGGCCTTACTCCTTTATTGAGTTTGGTAAGAACAAAATAGAATTATCTGGATTACTGCTGTTTATGGTTAAAATTTTAAGCATGTTGCACTTCCGATCACACTACTGTTTTCCAATGGATACCTGTTCTCACAGCAGTAGTCCTGTTAATTATAAAATTGAATATCTGCTTCTTGTTTGTATCAAAGTCACTGCTGTCCATTAACATAATAGTTAGAGTTTCAGTATAGGTACAGTGTTCTCTTTTTTCTCATATTTGAAATCTAAATAACACACTGCATAAATCTCATTGAGATTCTTTTCATTTAATGTAACATAAAATTCGTCCCTAAAAGCAAGTTGAAGTGACATAATGAAAAAAAATAATTGCAGAAACCCTGAATTTTATAATGACATTGAGTAAAAAACCTTTATCTAATGTGGATTAAGCATATCTGGCCTCTACTCGACCTGCTTAAAAGAGTTCTCCACCGATTTAGTATTGCACACTTGTAATGTTGTCGGCCTCATGATGGACAGTTTAAAAAAAAAAAAAAAAAAAAAAAAAAAGCATCAAAATTGATGCAGCCAAACCAGACGTATCATCTTTTTTTTTATTCCTTGGCAAAACCTAGGACCTGCATTACCCACAACACAACTCAAGGGCTGACAGTTCGTCTGGAGATTCAGGTCCCCTGCCACTGTTTGCTTGTTGCTATGAGCAAAAAAAAGCCCTTAGGCCAATTTACTTCTCAACTGCATAAAGCCTCCATTTACACTTTCCACACTTCTGCGTTACCTGTCCGCTGTTGTGCCACAATGCCATGAAAAAATGATGTCACTTGTGTCTCATAGAAAAACAGAAGGAGCAGACTCACACAATGCTCTGCATACGGTGAATCTTCAGCTTCAGTTTATTGTGTCTCTTTTTGAATTTACCAGAGAAGGGAACGTGTCAAACATGCTGACATGCAGATATAAAACAGTCTACCAGCATTGTGGAACCAAGAACTGACAGTTGTATTAACAACTAGTTTACAATTGTAATTACAAGTAAGCACTCCACAGGTTGCATTTAACTGATTTTAATTAATTTTGATGTCTCTTCCTCATCAGACACCTACATCCAAAAAACTAAGAAGTCATACATTGACAGTCGAGCGAGAAGGAATCTGGGAAGCATCAACACAGAGCTCCAGGATGTACAAAGGATCATGGTGGCTAACATAGAGGAGGTGCTGCAGAGAGGAGAAGCTCTCTCTGGTGAGTCCATGTTATCTCAGGTCTCTTCAGGTCAAACTGATGCATTGAGTCGTTCTCAAGCTGAATCCCAGAAGCCTGGGATCGGTATGTTTCTTTCTTTTAAATTCGTCCTTATCTTTGTCCCTCCCTCCTCCCTTTTCACTCTCCTCTTTCCTCTTTTGTTTTGAACTGCTGCTCCCCTTCCTCTGGTTTCTCCTCCCTGCAGCACTCGACTCCAAGGCCAGCAACTTGTCCAGCCTGTCAAAGAAGTACAGGAGTGACGCCAAGTATCTGAATACCCGCTCGACCTATGCCAAGCTGGCAGCTGGTGGTGTCTTTTTCATCATGCTCATTGTCTATGTACGCTTTTGGTGGCTCTGAGAGAGAGAGAAGAGAAGAAGAGGAAGGAGGTTTTGAAGTGGAAAATGAGCTGCATACGCTGCAGACACTAAAAAAAAGCTGTCAGCTTCAACTAAAAACAAGATCCCTGCTCTTAATAAGACTTTACAGACATACAATTGCCCATTTTGTTTCCACCTGTCCATGGATGTGTGATCCAAATATAAATTATGTCATAATACATAGTTTTTATTGTTAACAAAAAAAATTATACTGATTGCTTTGTTTTTGAAGGCGACTTGTGTGCAAGTGCAGAGGTGAAATGAAGAGAAAGTAATTTCCTTTCCTTCCTTTTGAGTTTCCGAAGCTGTACTGTACTGTAGCAGCAGTGGCTGATTCAATCTCGTACACTGCCTGATCTTTGGGCAGTTGAATAGGTTCAGCAACAACACACATAAAGTAAGTTACAGAAAGTGTTTGGGTTTTTTTGTTTGTTTTGTTTTTTTTATAAAAATGCCGTATGGAAGCCCTGCATACGCGATTTCACCCATGTTGGATTTAGCAGATTTTTTTCACCATCATGAGACATCAGCGACTCTGTAAGGGAGTGTAGGATAATTATTTCGAGGGAATTAGTCAAAAAAGGGGGAGGGTCATTTATTCTTTCTTTTTGTGAAGCGAAAGAAGACTTTTTTTGGGAGAGCAGGGGTGGATGTTTTATTTTATACTCACCCAAAAGGCTTATTTCAGCCTTCCCTTTCAAGATAATTATTATTTTTTAAAGGATAAAATAGTTGCAAATGATGGGTTTAGTTTGCATTGTGGTTCATAAAGATGCCCTTTCTCATAGCAGTGGACAAAGGGAGGGCCAGAAGAAAATATTAATAACAGGGTAATTTTCATACAGTCCCTAACCTGATCTGAACAGTGAGATTCCACACTCCCTTAATGCTCTCTTGCACCATGACTATGTGGACCAGCACCTTTCAGTAAGCAGGCATAAAAAAAAGATGTGATGTCTGGTTGGGTCGTTTTTATTTTGTATAAAGTTTACACAAGTCTAGACTCAATTTTAAAAGTGGATTCAGGCTGAGCGCCACAGATGTTAAAGGAAGCACCTGTCCGCTCTCACCTGAAAAGGACACCTTCTTTTTTTCTGTTCTGTCTGCTGTCTATAAATAAAATAATTTGTTAATCGACCTTGAGTTGAACTGATGTTTAAACAGGCATCCCTGAACTGGAAATGCAAATTGAGATGCTTGCATTATAAAGTTGGGGTGAGATTCTCACTGTTGATTTAACCATTGATTCAGAATAGACAATCAAGACTGCAAATTGCCACTAGTTAATATGATTATGGTCCCGTTGTTCGACTATTGAGAATCAAAAGTTGATCTTTTAAGTGGGATTTTCTCGGACGAGAAATTGCTATTTTAACTCAGAAAATACATATCAGTGGCAGATTTAACCCTTAAAAAAGGGTTTTCCTATGACTATGAGTAATGTACAGTATGCAAAAGACTTTGGGGGGGAAAAAAAAACTCTCAATATTAAACAGGGGAAAAATAAACTTAAAAACTCACAGTCAACCCCAAATTCTGAGTAAGAAACTCCGTGACTCAGAGGGTTCTTCCAGGTAATGTGTCATGATATTATTTTGATAGAAGGTATTCCTTTCAGACCTGCAAAAGTTTTTGTTGCAAAGTGCCACAGGATGTTGGTGTCACTGCAAAAGCAATTGCTCTAAAACGCAGATCTTCAAAAAAATACTTTGACTTTATCCACATACTACTTCAAGGTGTTTGCCACCATACACACAGACCAGTGATACCATGTTTGACCAGCAGGTTGAGTTCTTTGCTCACTATTGCATTGATGCAATCGAAAAGTGAGCTAAAAAATCTCCATGACTTTCAACTTGGGCTGCTGACAGTGGCCTCCCACTAGCTAAGCTCCAAATCATAGGTAAGTTTTACAAGATGGGGAAAAAAAAATAGGCCACAGCATCTGGAGTAAGAGAGAAACAAACAGTATTGCTGATGCATGCTTCTCACTGCCCTCAGTAAATGCGTCAACTACTAGCATTGTATGCACAAAGAGCAGCAGTCTAATGCTTCAACTTGAGGCAGAACAGGAAATGTCAGAGGGAAAATGAGAAGCAGCAGAGGGTAGCATGCCAAAAAGAAACCACAGGGCACATGCTAACCTTTTCACCTCACAAGGGAAGTGGATCTAAACTATCTCATATAATCTTTTTTCCACTAAAACTAATTTGATTACATGAGAGATGTTTTTTAACAGATTTCCCTTTCTTCTTACCTGTACACATATTTGCAGGAGCAACAGCAAAAGTATAGAAATTATCTTGTGTCAATTCGAAAAAAACATCTTTTTTAAACATAATCTACAAATCTGTCACAATCTGCACAGTCTATATTTAAGCCTGTTTGCCTTTTGTCAGTATGCAACAAAACAGTTCAAAAAGAACTGTAGGCTACAATAATGTGATTATATTTACAAGTATGAGTGTATAATTTAGGATTTTATTTCAGGATTATACTGTTTCGTATTTGGCACATTTATTTTTGTCATGAACAGAACACATTTTTGTCTGTCATTTCAATATGCAAATTATATCAGCTTTTTGATGTTGACCTTCGAAAAACATTAGATCTTCCTCAAATATCAGGGTTTGTTTTTTTGTAAAGTAAGAAACATACATTCAGCTATAAAATAAAGAAGTACAGGTCGAGCCTCACACTGGTGAAGTGTAAAATATACATGTGATTATGTGTGCATGTAAATGTCACAGTGATTAAAGGGAGGACAACTTACTCCTTTTCTCACTCCAGCACTTTCTCTCCTTCCTCTGCAGGTTACCATAGCAGCAGCGAGTGTGTGACAGTCATGTGAAAACGAAGCTGATTGGATTAAAATACTTTGTGTGATCAGGGGTCAGGCATACGGCGCATGTACTAAACACACACAGACACACTCACTCACAAACCGAGACTGGTAGAAAGGCTGCAGTGCCTTCTTCAAATGCATCTGTTTTCAAGAACAACATCTATGATCCGTACTCTTGCCAGGTCATTTTCATTTTAAATTTCTTGTCAAAAGCACAGTGACAACCACAAGACCATCCACCCGCACTAGACTTCTTCTGGATCTTGTGAAATCTTAAAGAAACAGAACATTACAACAACGTGACCTTGACCTTGATCTTCAGCCACTTGGTCTCAAAGTCACTGAAACAGTCATGCATGCAAATTCAGTCTCAGTGAAGGAGTTTCAGTCGTGTTTCTGGCAAACCAACTTCAACACTTGAGGGGAAATAATGCAGACAGCACGCTCACTTGCAAATTCATTCACTCTTCCCCCGTGTGCCCTTGTTACGCTGATCATCTACCATTAACTCCATCTATTCCCCCAAGGGATGGATAGACCTCAGTCTCGTACAGGATGTGTAAAAAAAAAAAAGAAAAAAGAAAAGAAAAAAAATACCCAGACAATTTTTAAACAACACCCTAAAAATCACTGGGTTAAAAATTGACTAATATTGGATCACTTTGTTTAACCACAACAATCTTTGAACAACAAATAGTGAGAGAATATGTCTGTTCGCAACCGTAGTTTAATTGAGTAACAGAACAGTGATATAAACCAGACCACAGCCTTGCCTACAACTCTTTGAGGTTATACTTAGCTAAAAGCTTATGTTGACATAATTACACTGACAATGCTAACATGCTGATGTTTAGCAGGTATCATTTTTACATGTTCATCATCTTAATTTGGCATGGTAACATACTAACATTTTCTAATGTGCATTAAAGACCAAGAGCAGTTGAGGCTGACTGGGACGTCATTAGTTTTGCAGGTAGCTGTTCTGTCATACACCGCATGACCACCATGGGTAAATAAACATTTTGACCTGGCGATAGCGCTAGATTAAAAGTCAGCACATAACCAAAGTTATTAAAATTAACCCTGAGGGAAACATGACTGTCTGGAGAAAATTTGATAGCAAGCCACCCAATAGCTGTCTAGATTTCTCAGTCTGGACTGAGAAAAGTTAACCCATTATTGTGTTGGTGCTATACTGACACAAACTCGGTCAGCTGTTACTCAGTGATTTCTTATGTAAAGGCTTTAATGATAATTTACTGTGAACTCAGAATAGACAGTTCTAAGGAAACACTATTTCAACTATTTCTCCCCCGGCAGTTTTGAAGGGAAAGAAATGTTTTGTTTTTTCTGATTCCCACACCTAAACTTTTCTCAGTCATTCAAACAGAAAAATTATCTATAATTAAGTGAAAACAAACTGGCAATTCAGGCATATTATCCTGTTTCTCACTGTACACAACACTTTAGGCATGTGGTGTGGTGGGAAGACAAAAGAAGATGGGGATCACAAGGGAAGCTGTGTCCATCATCAGCAATCTGTAATGGCTATGATAAAAACACACTCCATCCCATATCAAACCAGCTTCCCACCTCATCTCAGCTGCTTCCCAGTCTCTGTCCCTTCATCTTCTTCCCTCAAACTCCATCTGATCCAATCAAAGCAAAGGGAAGCTCTGGAGACAGCAGCTGTATGGCAGAGGAGAAGGTCATAAAACGCAGAAGGCCGAAAGAGGAAGTCAAGGGACCTGGTGAGTTATTGCCCCCCAAACGTACACACTGGGTCCTGGGAACAGGGAACTTCTCACAGGGGGGGTCAATCATGAAGTGTTTTCCACAGGGTTGGACCTGCTCTTCATTCTGTGTATTCTTTATCTCCCCATCACAGACCAATGATGACTCTTCACACCTTGCTGTCATAATACTGCATAAGTCTATTTAAAAAAGAGCAGACCTTTAACATGGTAATAAAAACCAATGCAATAAATTCTCTTTTTTTCCCAGCACTACATATTCACCCACATTTGATGCTGAGACTAAAATTTCCTTTAGGTGTGAAAGAATATACCATAAACAAAAACAGGATATAGAGTGGGAAGAGTAAATGTGCATGTAAGAAAGAAGAGGAGGAACAAAAGATATTCACATACGTAAATCTATGACACAATCTGGAAGAGATGCTTTGTTCAGAGCCATGCTCAATGCTTGCTGCTCTCAGTATTTTGCATTTATTTCTACATTTCTCCAAACAGGAGAATTGTTGATTTATTCATACTGTCATATCTGACACACATCCAAACACACAATGCTGAGCTGAGCCTGTGAGAAAGTGAGGGCTGAAGTGTGAATTCCAGCCATGCCTGTCTTTTAGCAGCTTGTGAATTTATGATACAAGTGACCCTTGAAGATATGTTGAGCACACTCACTTTACACTGCCTGTAACTTTCAGGATGTGAATAGAACACACAAATATGCAAAGAAACTTGAACCGAGTATGGAGAAAATGCAAAAAAAAATGTGATTCAACCAGGTGGAGATGTCTTGCATATTCATCATCAGATGATGTCAGATATTCAGAAATTTTCTATCCTTACATGGCCCTGTTGTACAATTTTCATGAATCTGCCTATGTTATTTTGTGTATTGTCTATATTTGGGCAATAATGTCAACACACATATTATGTTTGATTCTGTTAATCTTTTAGTACCATTTCTCCTCTCTGTCCTGTTCCTGGTGTTCTCATCCCATCTTTGTGGTAAACATTATGGACTGTGGCAGATTGGTTTGCCCTTCTGAACCCTTTCGCCTATGGGACCAGGGCATGATTGGAAGAAGGTCTAAATGTGCGCGTAAATATTTTTGTATTTTTATGTTCTGGTTCTGTTTCTGATGCTGGTGCGTGCCAAAGTGAGTGCATACATCTCATCTTTGCTTAAATGTGTCTCCCTGTATTTTTTAATGTATGGGAGAAAGTTTCCCATGACCTTGGGTGAGAGCCAGCAGTGATGAATTTGCCCTCACTGAGACCTTTCTCAAATCCAAATATCATCAGCAACATAACGTGTAGATGTGTTATGGTGGGTTGAAGGCAGAGGCCGTGGTTGTGACTTCAGGACCTAGATTTTTTCTCCCCCACCAATCAGCCCCACCATCTTAAAGGGCTTTAACAACAACCACAAGCGTTTCATCTTTCACTTTCACTGAGGCTGTTTTGTGTCTCGTAAAATATTTGTTGCTCTATGAACAGTGAAATAGAGGGCACAGTTCAGGGTTTATATTACAAGAGTCATATGGTCATTTTGGGTTAATCTGACCCAGTGCCACGGTGTAGTGACATTTTTTCCATATTAGATTACACTCAGCGTGCAATTTGTGACTCCTTCATTGAATTATAGGCTGAAGGAGGCCCAAAACCAAACACAAACCTGTACTGATAAATTCCAATGCGTCTTTTTTTGGTAATGCACTTTCAATCACGTCAAGAGTAGTGTTATATCCTTGTAGCTGTTGCATGTTCACATGCTTATGTGTTTGAAAATATAAACCATTATTTTATTTTTATCTCCCTATTTGCATCCTGCAGCAGATAGTTAAACTATATTAATCCCAGAAATGAAGTTTTAGAGGACTGAGGAATGTTTGCTCTCTGTAAATGAGAATTCTGCATGCAGGAGTGCCTGCTCATTGTGTGTGTGTGTGTGTGTGTGTGTGTGTGTGTGTGTGTGTGTGTGGGCAGGGTAGTATAAACCTTGCAGAACCCATATGACGCTGCTTGGGCCGTTATTTTCCCACAGTGCAGTATAAATAGCCTGCTAGTGTGGGGTGACGGGGGGCAGGCTGGGGCGCTCAAGGGAGGATCCCATCCACACACAACAGCACATTCCTGTCCACCTGGCCCTGCCAAAGCCCTAGGTCACCTTACAGGATGTGTCCACAGACACACATCCCTCCTCCACCTCCTCACACCTTTCCTTCATCACCTGTTCCCCACCTCTTTGTAAGCCCCCCCTCATCAGGGACCCCTTGGGTGAGGTCTCTACCCACATCACGCTTGGTCACACCAGGGCCTCGCGCTCACTGACTCTCCACCTTTGACCACTGTGGAACGCCATGACGCACACGTTCACTCACACACACACACACACAGAGTCCTGGTTTCTCATACAAAGATATTCACAAAATCCTTCGTTTCCCCACGCTATGTAAATGGAACGTATGCTATATGGCCAAAGCTGCAGGATATCAACAAATGAGATTTGCTGTAGATGGTGTTATAATTTTTTCCCTTTTTCTGCATGCTGCCTGCAACATGATACTGTTGCCTAAGTGATGGGGATTTACAAAATGTTTCATCAGCTTGATGATTAATCAAATAATCACATACTCAGTTGACAGCCCCAATGTAATCTTAAAGGAATGTATGGTCGCAGTAAATGAATTCAGGGTGATTACATGCAGTGATTACACCATGAAATTACACTTTTTATCTATGGCTGTTCTGCAAGGCTTTAATCTTAAAGTTTTACAATATAACTAAGGCCAGTAAAATAAATTGTGCAAGATTTTATTTCTATCCCATGTCTGACCAAGTACATGATTCTACTGATTTATTGCTGATCTGTGTGTTCTTTTAAATTATGTGCCCATTATCTGTCCTGATGTTGACATTTGGCTCATATAACCTAAAGTTCATACAGGAAAATGATTTACTGCGATTAAGTGCTTGTAAACCCTTGTATCATCTTTGCACCTCTCTATAAATTGGACACCATGTGGGATCTTGTCTTGATGACCCTGCTCTAGTGGCGAAACTATCACCACTGATCCTGAGACTGAACTGATCTGATATGCTCTTAAGTCTTAAATACTACTTGCTATCACGGTCACAGCCATAGAGCAGAACACCATCTTCCACCCCTGCGCTCCTGATTTAATTCAAGCCTATACTCAAAATATCCACAGCCCTTTTAGCCTATTACAGAAGGGGGCACATATAACACAAATGTAAAGCTGTCTGCAGACTGCTTCTTTTACAGCAGTTAAAACAGGTCAGTGAGGAGGAGTTGATAATCAATCCTAAATATATCCCCTTTAGCTTCCTGTCCCCCAGATCTGCTTACACGGTAAAGACGACATTAGACAGACGATGCTTTCAGACACTGTATGTGTAAGAGCCTTGACGGGGGTAAAGACAGCATCAAAACTTCACACTTAATGCTCTGTCATGAATGCTCATCTCAACAAAACCAGAAAAAAAAATTCCTCCTAGTCAACACTTGTACACACATAGAACCATCTAGAACCAATGAACGAGACCAGCCTCAGTTATGTACAACTTATTTTGCTAGGAAATCAGCTGCCACAGCCAGGCAATGAACAGTGAATCAGTCCCTGCCACTGCTAATTATAGAAAGGAATCATATATACCCACTTCATACTGACTCTCACGCCTGCCATCTTAGAATGTAAAGGCTGGGTGATATTCTTCTTAAATGACAGGCACTTATTTGGTTTCCCATGGCTATCACTTTTGGGGAAGATGGCGTGTTCATGGTTAAGTGGAGTGCACAAGAACATACACACACACACACACACACACACGCACACTCATACTCTCTCTAGCGTAATCAGTCATTACTATCTACCCCCTGAACAATGTGTTCTGTAGTATAAATCTAAAGGCTGACAGCTGGAGCCACCCTGACTGATGAGCTCTAAGTCAGTGTGAAGAGCCCCAACGCTGATGAAAGCGACTCCCCTACCAGCATGGCAGATACGATGGCTATGATCCAGGCCAGGTTTTATTACTCTTCTGTGATATACCTGATATACAAAAAACTACACACACACCCATTGTTTTGCATTTGTTTCTGGTAGATTGTAAATGTTATTGACTACCAACTAAACTGTAATTATCTAGTCTCCTTTTGTTACCTGATAAGCTGGAGGGGATATTTTCTTCTCCAATGAGAGATCTGAAGTTGGGGCTGTTGATGCATTTAATACAATGATGGTTCAAAGGAATTTAAAGCACAGTAATATTGAGCTTTACCAATACTTTGTTTTTCAGATGCTTAATTTTTCCTCTTTGAAACTGTGTCAGACTTTGTGGTGGAACTCTTTCATCAGAGCAATTCTAAAGAGGAACTAATCAGCGTTTTGTGCTCACAAGGCAGATCCACACCCTTTCTTGGCCCATCTTTCCCAAACTATTAAAACCCACATCTGGAGTGACATCATTAGGACAACAGTGCTGCGGACGAAGTGATCCTGTCAGGTGATTTACTATTGGCTTGCATAACCAATGGCTTTACCATGAAATAAGAGATTTTATCAAAGAGTAGTAGGAGAAATTCTGAACTGAATTAGATTCAAAACCCTAGAATCTTGTGACAAAAAATACAAAATAAGAATGCTCTAGTGGAGTCATATGTTTCAGTGATAGATAATAAAAAAGCAAAACAAGACACGGTTTATCAACAAAAACACCATCTAACCAAATGCCTTGACAGTGTTTGTTGTCGTGCCAGCACCTGACACCCAGCCATGCATGGAAAGCAAGAGCTTGACATTGGCCACAGGAACAAAAGAATTGTCAGTATGGACCCCTGAGGAGATCAATTTGCTCCCTCCTGGTTCCAGGCCTTTCAGCAGGGTTGAATAGAGGACAGAGGGCCGGTCGCAGCAGCGGGAGGCTCAGCAATGTTTCTCTAACAGGGTGTAAAGACAAACAAATCACTGGGATAAGATGTGGTTTTGTTATTGTGATGAGCCTGTGATTTACACCTGGATCATTCAGGCTGATGAAGGATAATTAGTCTGGGATTACTGATCAGTAATATTTGTACAGCTAGTTTGAGTGTGCCTGTCTTTGCATGAGGAAGGTGCTGCTCTCCCGAATAATTGAACAATCATGTGTATATATACATATATGTGTGTGTGTGTGTGTGTGCATGCTACTGGGCTACTGACAACCCTAATATAAGCCTTATGATGGGCTTTAACTTGGAAAAAAATGTTTGGTAAAAAAATGCCATTCATAATTCCCCCCAAACACCATGACATCTCCATATATCTTTATTATATCAATTGTTAATGATATAAAAAGAGGCAGTTAATTTTCAGAGATGGGGAGTTTTTGCTTGAAAATTGACCTAAACAATTACAAAAATTGTTGCTGATCAATTTCCTGTGGATTGACTAATTGATACATTGCACATTGCACAATCATCACAATAGTAGCTCTAATAATAGAAAAAAAAATATCCAGATCTATAGTATTAGCTGGTTATGTTTTTTTTTTTTCGGAAATGGATTGGATCATATATAATGCTACTTATGAAAACCGCATTCCTTCTGCAGCCCTTCACATCGTTGAGAATTCTTTCAAATTTCAGCATGACTCTTTTGAGATCTCCCCACAAAAACACAGTGGCAACGACAGCATTTAACTTCTGCACTGGAACTAATGCGTAGAAATATCTGAGAGCGTCTCGACCGACCCGAAACCTGCACGTAAACAGTGTCCATCAGCGCTGATTGAAAGCAGAGGGGGGCACTAATCTTGATTTACTCACCTGTCTGTGGTTTAAGATAAGGCCCAGACGAGTTTTATTTCATGCCACGCCGTACCAGAATTATGTCTTATGGGAAACCACATAGGTTTGTGCAGAGAAAATGTTGAGGTGGTTTTAGGGATCAATGGAAGTTACTGTGTCCCTACCCCCCTTTTTTTTTCTCCTCCACCTCCATAGTCTTCAAAAGTCAACACTCTCAGGACCGATCTACATTTAAACTGCGGCCCTTGACGGTGTAAACCTGAACCCTCGCATTAATAGTTACGGTAATGAAAAAAAGAGTAAGAAAACAGTGGGTGTTGAAAGAGATATCAGGGGGAAATTAAAACAAAAAGAAACACGCGTGGTTGACGGGGAGGAGAGAAGAAAAGAAATAACCGAAAGGGTTAAATTTGAGTCATAGCAAATCTCCGAGAAGTAGAAAAATGAGAAAAAAAAAATTCCTCCGCTGCGGCGACGCGGCGAAAGAAAAAAAAAAACAACTTCGGGTTTCTTTTCTCCGTTTCCTCCAAGTCTGAACATCAGCGAACGGCTCGAGTTGTGAGAGTTTTACGAAACCGGCGGCACAAAAATGACACAGGTTCGAAACCGGCGCCTGACGAGAGCTTTTACCGTCGTTTCGTCCCGACGATAGATCCCCCCCCCCCCTCGCCGGCTCCGGCGGAAGGATACGTCGGTTCCTTCGCCTCGGGGCGACTTCGGCGCAGTGAGCGGTGCGCGGACGGAGGTGGAGGACTCCTCGGCTCGGCGTGTCCCTCGGTCCCAGTCACCTTCGCGTCTGTTTTATAAGTTTACAACGCAAAGGCGGGTTGAAGCAACGGGTCGTAGAGCTACCGAGATGTTGTAGTTTGGCAGGAGACGTAGTTTTACCTTTCTTTCTTTCTTTCTTTCTTTTAATTGCGCGTTAGCCGTTTCCAACGAGACCCGTTTTTTTTTTTTTTTTTGAGAACGAACCGTCCCGGGAGACAGGCAGCGACTCTGGGCTGGCGACCTTATGTGGATTTTACAGAAAATATGGAGCAGATCCCCGGTTTCTCCTCGGGCAAGTCGCTAGTCTTTGTCTTCTGCTTCATCCACGTCTCTCTGGGTAAGTTTTAAAAGATATGTGAGGACCGGAATTGTTTTTCTTTGCCCTTTATAACTCATACCTTGTCACGGTCACGTTTCGTTGCCTCCGCATCTTCGGGACACGGGGCAGAGACTTAGCATCTCTGCACTCTCCGCTTTCACACTCGTGTCTCATTATCCAGGTGAGTTCTCCTGAAAAAGCTTCGCTGCTTTTGAAAAAAGAAGAAGCAAAAACTGCTCCTGCGCTTCAACTTTTTTTTTTGATGGAGGACTAACTTGTGGGCAGTATGTTAATCGTACTCCGCGGGGATTGTTTGGGTCCCTCTGCTTTGGCCCTTTTATCCAAAACGTACGATAGCTAAAGTTGCTTTTATGTTGCTGTAACATTCTTTATGGGGGGTTGAGTTTTCCACCTTGAAACGCGTCTTTAGTAACATCACGTTGATGTCCCTTAAATTATTAACGCAAAAAAATGGGCTTGGACCATATTCACATAGTTTAAAAATACTATAATCGATTGTTGACCTCCATACGGCCACTAAAACTGAAGCTAACGTCGCCCCGTGTCAAAGTCTGGGGGTGACGGTTTGATTAATGTGGATACCAAGGCCTACTAGTACTGACCTCAGTGCTGAGCTGCGTCGCACCGCAGCCCAGATGTTGAGCAGCAAGAGAAAGAATTCAAAATGGACACTTAAACTTGTTTTTAGACTGCTTTGCAGAGCTGGGGGAGCTGACAGTGATGAAGGATTGGAAAAAAAAAATGTGGGTAATAGTGCAAATATCCACCAGTAGCCTGGTAGTCAAATACGTTTCCAGGGACTGACTTGCTTATTTATTTCCCTTTACAGAACAATACCCGTGTATTATTTAACACCACCAATGTTTCTGAAGACATGCATCTCTGATTGCGGGGGTCATTTTTCAAAACGGGTGTACCCCCGTAAATGCTTTAAATGTTGAATAGTAAGGAAGGAGTTGGAGCAAGAATTGAGGCGCTTGTAACTGGACATTTGTCACAGGGATGCCAGCAGTTTCCATGTGTATTTAACATAGCAAAGATGGGGATACCTAGTTTATATCCTGGTGCACTTGCCTTTAATTATGCTAGAATTAGTGTCCACTAATTAGAGTCCAATAGCAAGGCCTCAAACACATATTTAGGCCATGGGTAAACCCACATTTAATGAGGGATTACTCTGAAGAGTGAAAGTTTGTCATGTATAAAAATTGCCATAAATGTGGCTCACACTACCAAATCTCACCTTAAACAGAATAAGAGAGTTGGTTGATCTAGATCTTGTAGACCAACAGGTAATGCTATCATTAATTTGTAACACAAATGTGCAGCATGTTGCCTGGATGAGGCCTAATTAGATAAAGGCAATTTCCACACAGCAGAATGTCACCAACAACATTGATTTCACTTAGGATATGCCCATTTGAAGAAAACATAAGCCTAAATGTGTAATTTTTCCTGTAGGTTGTCAGTGTTTTATCTGCACTTACCTTAAAAGGAGGCAAGTTGGGTTTACTTGTATTCTCAACTTAATTTGGTTGTAATATTTAATTACATCAAACTTTATGTAAACCTTTCTAACATGGTTAGTCAAACTATTGGTGAATTTTGGCCAAGGTGTCTTTTTCAAGAGTTAGGCCTTTATTAATTTGTTGATATAATTCAAGAGAAAATCCTATGTGGGGTGTGCCCAATTTTGTCTCTTTTCATTATTCTATGTTTCTCAGCAATTAAAATCATTACTGGTGATATTGTTACACTTTTTTGTTTCAGTGATATAGATGCAATAAGAAATCGCCTGTAGCCTTTTTTAGCCTTTGTGTAAGTTTGCCAGTAAATTGATTTAATCTATGATTTTAAACATGGTTTTTTTAGCCTTCTAGCTCAGAGTTGTTACATGCAGGCCTGCAAATTTTTCTCAGGTTTTTTTTTCATGGACTATAGGTTACTTGTGAACAGAGAGGTTACACAAAAGAAGAAAAGACAAAGTAAAAGTGCTGCAGGCAGTGCAAGGAGAACCACTGGAATGTTGTTGGTGTTTGACATTCCTCCCTTCCTCACTGTTCAGCCACTCTGTCTGTTTCTCTCTCTCTCTCCCTCTTTCTCTCTCTCTCACACACACACTCACACACACACAAACACACCTGTGCTTTGTGCACCATGATTTTTCCCTTTTTTGTCTCCATCCTCACCTGTCCATTTTCCTCATGCTAATGCTAAACATCCAAATGCGTGAGACACTGCCTTAGTCTACCACACCGTCAGAAACTGTGATCTCAGCCTGTGATGTGTGAAAGTCGGAATTGGTTTTCCATATGGCAAGATAGCATAGTAGAGGCTGTTGCTTACCTTGATTACAAGAGGGACGTTTGAGATTTACCCATGCTGCACTAAGTGCCTTATCTGACCTGACCATATCACTGTGAGTGGTTCTTGTTTTAGTGCTTGTTGTTGCAGTATTTGAAAATGGTTGAACAGAATTGTGTGAAAATGCTATTGCTCTGTCGCATTTTGAATACTTTGTTAGTACACTTACATGTAGTATGCTCTGCACAGTCTGTAATGACTTGCATAATGCCTGAATTTGAATTAGATAGTGTTGTTTCAAATTGAACATGGTCGTTGTGCACTAAATGGAAATGGTGATTGCCACTGTTAGTTAGCAAGCTATCATTCACTCTAGTTCGCAGTACAAAATCATCACAGACTGCTAAAATAACCAAATAAACATACTGATGTCCTCTGTCTGACAATAGTATAGTGGCACACATTGTGTAGAAATGTATAACTTAAATCTGTACAGTTGCAACAGCTGCTCCTTTGTTGCCTGGCATTTTCAAAAGTTTGAGAATAGGTTGGTGGTCCTTCCTTTTCAACTATGCCAATATGTCGACCATTGAGGGTGAGACCTGTCCAGTGTTTCGCACTCAACTTTTTGCCTCCATGGATACACCATCTGGGAACTCAAAGTGCAGTGCATGTTGCCATAACTCTGGGTGAACGCACTTAAATTAGCAAGTGTAAGTACAGAAGAACGTGAAATGAGACGTGCTGTATGTCTTGCTGCCTAGAACTATTTTGATCAAATACTGTAAGTAGTATTTTACTAACTGTTTTGACCAGCTGTGATTCTTGTAGCTTCTTCACAATAAAAGCCTGCCAGATGTTTGGTGCTGGAAAGATTTTGATGTGAAGCAGCAGGTTTTAATTATTAGTATCTTAACTTGAAAATTACAACCCAGGTATATCGAAGGATTTGGGGGCAGAAAATAGCTGCAATCTGCTGAATATAAAATTTAAAAAAAAATTCTTTCTGTGTCATCATCTGTATAACCACACATGTTCAGCCAGTCAGTTTATTGCATTAAACCTCAGTTTGGCTAATGGCAAGCAGCTTGACCTTACTCCAAGCAGGACAACAATGTAGCAGACAGCACATTATTGTAACTTTACATGCAGCAAAGCTAGAGCATGTTATTCCTGAGAGGGAAAAAAGGCAAATTTTCACAGCATGTAGACGACACTGTCTTTATTTTCTTTTTACTTGTTGATCCTAAGCTTTGACTGTAATAGGTGGTTGGTGACATATTCTTAACTACTATTAACGACATACTTGAGGTACACTGGCATTTGTCAACAATTTCCTTTGGCTTGATTTGCCAACGGAGCTCAAATCGTTGCCAATGATATATAATGCTAAGGTATTTGCCCTCTTCCAAAAAGAATAAGTGCTTGCACCTAATTTAATCATGATTTTAAAGCTAATGAATCCCATCTGTTTTGATTCGGGAACACTGAAAACACTGTCTCACAATTGTGATTGAGTGTTAATCTAATTCTCGAGGAAGCATAGGTGCCATCTTTGTGGCACACGACTTTGTGTTAACCCCGTGGTGTGGGTATGTGGATGGTTGCACATATTTGCCCAGTGCAAACAGCAGACAGCAGACAGCTGAAGTGCGTGTGTGTATCTATTTGCGTGTGTGTATGTATTGTATTGTGGATACAAACTTGACAAAGACCAGCAATTGTGCCACCCATGGTTTACTTGCATCTGACCCAAGCTGGAGCATGGTGTGAAATGGGATTTAACTGTGCGTTGCTCCACCCTTTGCTCTGAAGACAAAGATATTTATTGAGCTGCCCACAAAACTGCATTATTTACTGACCAGCTTTACCCACTGCCTTTTATCTGTGTTATGAATGTGGCTTAAGAAATATCTCTATGACACCTTCCAAGCATTTCCTTTGGTTTGTTTCATAACTCTTCTCGTCTCATCCCTGCTGTCTCAGTAAAATAAATAGGCCATTTTTTCAGTGTTCGCCAAATTTCAGGTTATATTTAGTTCAGCCTTATCCACCCCTTTGATTAGTAGTGTTGTTAAAAAGCCAAGCCTCCACATGCATTTTGATCCCATGCTGGTTTTTCGTGTGATAGAGTAGTAAATGATGTGTGGGGCTGTGAATCACTGATTGAATGTCTGTGTGACATGTATGCATCTTTTTTCCATGTACGCACATACAATGCATTTGTGCACTGTAGCGATATTGAATTAGAATAAGTGTAAAACTATAGACACACTGTTAAGGTCTTGAATTTGAAATGCATGGCAGACAAGGGGAAAGTCATAAGTACGGAGCTGTTACTATTTTTGCTTTACTGTGCTCAGTTTTTTCTATTAGTGAATTTAATCCTCACACATTTAATAAATACCAGTCAAAATGTGAATGAAGATAGGTGCATGCCCTGCATGAATCACATGCTCTGTTACTATAGGAGGTGGCGATTGTGGCTGTGAAGGTCGAGGGGATTACAGAGCGTTGTGTCTGCACCGTTGAACAGGTTAGCAAATTAACAGGGAATTACTTAGGCCTGCATTCCCTGGCAAACACAGCCCCGTAATCTTGGAGACAGGCAGTCAGGGAGCATGGAGTAATGAACCTAGCAAGGCACATCAGGTTGGAGAAGGAGGGGAGCTACACAGAAAAGCTTAGAAATGCATTGTAACAATGGGCTGCAGCATTGAGGTAGTCCAGGTAGTCCTATGTTTAACATGTATCGTTTTTTTTTTGCTTGTTTGTTTTTTTTTGGGAGCACAGATTTACCTGGTTAAATGTGGTGTTGTAGGTTAGTTTAACAGGCAACTCTAAATCAGCCATGATGTGAATAAGCCCCCTGCGACCCTCAAGGATAAAACTTTAGCAAATGAACATAGGGGGTTTGTATATTTTGCCTGAGTGTATGGAGGAAAGAAAAGTATTGGGGGAGGGAAGTCTTTTTGTTTTGCTAAACCACAATAGAAGAAATAATTTGTAATAGTTAACCACCTATATATCTCACTATTAGATGGAAAAATCCCATACTGAGATATGGGTTCTCATTGTGATCATTGTTCATTGTCGTTGAACACTAGCAAATAAAATTGTGATGAAATCTGTCATAGCATGAGATTTGAAATATTTGAGAACATAGACTTGAAAAAAAACATTTGACTAAGTTGGGTGAACGGGAGTATTGACTCTACTTATACATTCTAAATATCAAAACATATTAGATATTGCAGAAACAATTCAGTGATAATAATTTATAATCAGAGATCATAAATGCTGTCCATTGGTATCCTTATTTAGTAAAGTCAATTTCAGAACTGTCGGCTTGTTTTTCAGAAACCAGGGGTGAGCAGTTAGAATATTAAAGTGAATTGCAGGTTTATTTTTCAGATATCATAATGCATCACTGGATATGTATGTTATTTAAATATTTTGTATGAATATATTTATCGGCACCGTTGATCATGGGTAACGGTAATTGAAGCAGAGCTAAAGATATTCTAGACTACATTTGAAAGAATCTAAGAATCAAAAAAAAATCCATGAAAGTCCAGGGTTTTTTTTTTTGGTTTTTTTTTGGCATAGCAAAACAAAAGAATAGTTTTGAAAGAGAGAAAAAAAATGTTGGATGGGAATGAGCTAGGGAAAGTCCCTGCATTTGCCTTGTCTGGTCTCTGGCCTCCATGTTTTATCTGTCTCTCTCCTTCTCACTTAAACAGACACGCACACACACAGATGCACACATGCACCTTACACTGAGCCAGCAAGCCAGCAGTGTATCCTACTGTCCCAAGACTGCTCAGCCCTGTCTGACAAACATGCCTTTAGCTGAGAGACTCCCAACTTTTCCAAGTAATTACTTCGGCAAGGTGGCCATCTTAGTTGGGAGGTCAGCAGGTTAAATATTGGGGCTGTCATAATCGAGATTTTTGTCCCCCATTTTAGTCCAATTTTCATCACTTGAAAATACTGGCTACTTTATATTTCTTGTGCTAGTCTGTGGCTCCCCTTTGAATTTCTGTTAAATAGGTTTGGGAATACATTACAGTGTTTTATCTTCAGAGCATGGGGCATTTTTGACAGCAGGTGCACCTGGAGTGCAGTGGTTTACATGAAACAAAGGATTGGAAGTATATAAGATTTATGCTGGTATTGTTGCATTTAATATAATTAGATCTCTTCCAATAAAGATTCAAAAGATCAGCCTTATACATTTGTAGTAATCACATGCTTTTGTTGTTTCTGTTGACACTGACCCGTTTTTTACTGTAATTTTCACCCTCAAACTGAGCCTGACCTAAGGCCCTAAAGCCCAAGCTTAGTTCGTCTGCTAGGGTTCTCTGCTGTTTGTGTGGGCCAGCTTCCCTCAGGGTAATAGTGTTTAGTTTGAGCCTCATCTCCCTCTTTCCATGCTGAGCTAGGGTATTTTATTGCAAGTTACCATGACAACTCTTTGGCCTACTGGATATAAAGGCTTGTACAGCAATTCCAGGAAATGGGGTTACTTCCTCACTCAGTGCGAACAACTTCCTGCCCTCCGCTGTAAGGATGTGTGCCAGAGCTCAGGGACACCCATTCGTGTGCAGTCTTTGTCTGTAGTTTCAGAATTACTTCCCCATCTCAATCCACATCTATTTAGCTCAAAGCCCATTTACCCACCCCCACCCCTCACCTTTCTTCTTTTTTTTCTTCTCATGACATTGCTGGATCCTTCTAGGGACTCGCTGTGGTGTGACAAAGCAGTGGCGAGTGCTGAGGGAGGACCCAGCGTAAGGCCAGCTGAGCTCAAACAACCAGACGGCCCCTTACCTTTTTTACTGTCTAGACCATCAAGGGCTGTGATTAGTCTTCTCTTTACTTTAACTTTAGTCACGCTTAAGGATCAGTGTTTTCAATTTTTACAGGTTTTCGCAAGAAAATATCAAGGCCGGGCCGGGTTGGTTTTAACTTATTTTTACGTGGAATTTATGTCACTGTGCTTCCAAAAGTAGTTGTGATTGCTGCCTTTCCCTACAGTTTACAAAATCCATGTTCCTCTATCAGTGGGGACAGCTCAGTTAATACTTTTAATTCTAGAAAGTGAAAATTTAAAAATTTTGAAAAAAAAAAAAGGAGCCGCTGATTACGCACAAGAAAACTTACCTTAAATAGGAAACTAAAAGTCATGCTACCAGCTCTGTGTGGCTGTACAATTTTCACCATACACCCGCTTCAGAAAATTACTGTCTGTACCCAAATTTATGTCAGTTCAGTCCAGTTTATTAACTTATAAGTTGATTGACAAAAATAAACTGCACCTATCTTAACAATTGATTTATTGTTTAAGTTAATTTTGAAGCAAAATGCCAAATATTTAACATATCCAACCAGTCATTAAAAGGGATTTACTGGTATTCTGATTATGAAATGATACTAAAATGAATATGTTTGGATTTTGGAATGTCGGTCAAACAAACTGTCATTGGACATTTTTCATTTTTTTCTGGCCTTTGGAGACCAAACGATTGAGGAAGTAATAAACACATTAATTGATAATGAAGATATCTTTAGATGCAGCCTAATGGCAGTCCATCCAGCTGTTGACTAGACATTGACTAGACATAAACAAAAAGGTCAACTTGCTGGTGGTGCTGGAGAAAGAAGTCAGGGGATCACCAAAGTCATTATAATCTATTCTTTATGGATCTTGAATATCAGTAGCAAATTTCTTGGCATTCATCAAATAGTTATCAAATATTTCACTGTGAGTAGGATGATAACTATTAGATGTTGTGTCATAAATGTTTGAAAATTTTCATGGCATACCATCTAATAGCTGTCATTTAGCCAAGTGGTGGGCAGATGGACTGTTATTGCCATCCCTAGAGCCATGCAGCTTATATGGCTAAAACATGCCTCATCTGGATTTTTGTATTATTGGCCTTTAAGCCTTCTTTACATCTGTTTTCTAAAAACAGTTACAATCTTTACAGCCTTTAACTGTCCACATTACACTGTGCTGTGTGGGTAGGTTCACTGCATTTAGATGAGGAAGTCTGATTTAAAACAAGATTGTCTACTTTAAGAGTAAATAATTAGCGTCATCTTCAATTATGTGGAAAATGATGGTGCAAGTCGGCTGTGTTACGAAACAATGACAGGCTGCTTTTTCACAATACTCTAAATAAACTGGAAACTACAACATGCAATGTTGAACTGAAGGGATGGGTTAGGTTATGTCAGGTGAACATTAGCTCATTTGTTACTTTTACACTGCCAAGTTTTATATTGTCCAAATCTTGTGCTTATTTTTCAACATAACCTTTTTGATACAAAGTGGCAAGACAAACAAGCCAACTTTGTTTTTAATTTATTTTTTAGTCTGGCTGGATCACAACAGCAGGGCATGCGCTATAAATGTGAATGTCTTTTAATGACTGAATGAATGACTGAATTGCTCCTTTATAAGTAATTGGGTCAAAAATTTTCTATGGTCTCTTCAGGGGGTTGTTCACAGGCAGTGTTGCCATTTTAGTGCTTTTGTTCCCAGATTTACAGACTTTTCACACCCCTTTAGAAACTTATTTTCACGTAAGTGCCTAGCCACAAAACTAGTGACTTTTGGGACAAACCTTAGGTTCTTTCCAGAAAAGAGTGACCAGTATTGCCCTGCAAGTGCAAGATCACCCTCTCCCTCCACAGTCACACCTCTCTATGTGTCTCATTCAACTGACCGCTGGGCAGCTGACAGACCTAAATGAGCTTCTAACTTTCTCTCTGAGTGATCATTTTACGAGTGAATATAGCAAGTATTATAGCGCAGAAAGTGTCTTAAACTTATGTGTTTGGTAATATTGTCAGACGACTATGCAGTTATAAAAACTGTTTTTTAGCAGTGCAGAGCAGCATCTTGGAAATGGCTTAGAAGTAACTGCTGGTTAACATGTAGTCTTAATGGACCCTGTTTCAGTCACTATTTTATAATTTATGTTGTTTGACGATAGAAACAAAAACCGTGTAAAAGAGAAAAGGATCATTGGGAATTAGGCTCTATTGAATTACCGTATATATGAGCACAGAGAGTGGGAAAGAAGCAAACAGATAAAGGGCCACCTAGCCATATAGTAGGTTTTAAAATAGTCTTGTTGCTTTACATTTTCAGGAGTAATAAGGCTCATCATAATATTTTATATCTGCTTCCCACTTGTGGGAATTTGCATTTTCTCTTCTGATCTCGTGTGGTGCTTTCGCCAGCCAGTGTGCTGATACATAGTGGGCTGACATGCAACAAGGGCCCCTGCTTGGAATCTAATGGGGAACCGTGTGGTTACATACACCTCAGACACCTCTGCTATTTTTATCCTTATTTTGGGGCTTTCTGGTAGAGTGGAGTTCATGACATTACAACTTTTTCTACAGTCAAGCAAATAGAAACATGTACCATGACATCAAGGTTTTCTTAAATAAGCAGTTTCAATTAGCCATTATCATATCTGCTCTTTTTTGTTTTACCAGCCTTTTTGCCATGTTTTGCTTTGTCTTTCATCTTTTTACCAACACAGTAATAGATTTCCTTTGCTAAATAGTATTCTAAATTACTGAGACTTACAGCAGATCAGAAGGTTCTTGAAAGTTGATGTTAACATTTTAGTGTTCATTTCCTTGCAGTAGTTGTAACTATGTTTGAAAAGTGCTATACAAATAAAGTTACAAATATTACAATGTTGAGGTCCTTGAGGGAAGTTTGAGAAAAGAGCCTTGACCTGTGTGTATAGAGATTCAGTGTTTTCATTAATCGTTCTGCATAATAGCATTTTTACAGACAGGCATTCCATCATTAGAGATTGCATATGGATCTCTCCTCCCAGTTCCACTAAAACACAGACACTATAAATGTCCTGCTTACATTTTGCTCATTTTCCACTTAAACTCCTCTTCCCCCATCATCTTTACACTAAATATGATTACTTTTAATCCAAATGATAGTAATGATCCAGTCAGGTGACTTTTGTGTGTTTCCTTTCAGTTCACATCATCTGGCTGTAGTTTCACTGTTGACTTTTTCGATCGGGTCTTATCAAGGCTCTCATTCCTGGGAAATTTCCCATCCATGGTTCTTTGATAGTAAAGTGTGAGAACAGCTAGGTAGACGGTGCAATGCTGGTATTAGCTTGGATTATAGTGCATTGGTCAGTCCTTCAAATTTGTTTAAACATTTTATTTCTTTTATTTATAGAGATATTTATAGAGATAGATTGCATAGTGTAATAGAGGATGTGATGATGGACTCAATGATGGCTGAGTAAAACAGAACATGAAGTTGATGTTTGAGCTGGTATTTTTTAAGCTGAATGTGGATGTAAAGTTATCATTTAGCTTTTGCAATGGTGTGTTTGGTTTTAGTGTTCTGCTACAGGTTATTGCTCATACATGTTGCGAGGATTTGAAAGCTGTACAGAGCTACAGAGTTCCTGGGTTTTGACTTTACTAAGCAGGAGGTCATTGTTTATACACCAACACTCATGAGTTTCATCAGTGTTGGAGATGAGGCCTACAATAGTCATGCCAGGGGAGAGAACAGAGCCTAGAGGAGCTCCTGACACTGAGGGTAAGAGGGTGTGACATTAGGTTATTAACCTTCACCTCTGTGGTCTGTTAAACAGGAAGCTCTGAATCCAGTGGCATATGGCTGAGTAAATGTTCATGTCAAAGAATAGGGTTTGATGGGGTCAGTGGAATTAAAGGTGTAGCTGAAGTCTCTTATCAGGATGCGTGTTTCTTGGTAGGCATTTCAAAATTAGCCAAAAATTACTCCACTTGATTAATCCTTCTAAAACATATAGGTTTGAACCATTTGAATATCTTTTTTTGTGCATTATGTCTGTAGGAGGGCAAACCAATGCAAGAGGGGATATACCTACTTGGGTGCATGTTTTCAAGATGTAAACTTAGTTTGCTAGTGCCAGAATGGTAGACTAAATTTAGGTTACATAGCTTGTAGACAACTTTTATCTTGAGGTTCTATAATTTTGCAATCTACTGACTAAAGTCAGAAGTATTTCCAAATGGGGCTTTTTAGATTGCTCAGAAGATAATCTCTCTCTCTGCTGCCAAGTTGGGTTGTCAACTTTCTGCCATCATACAGTTGTTTTCCTTTTTCAGCTTGACCAATATTTCATTCTCAATCAATGAAAGTGACGTGTGACTCCTGTCCACCATGCAGGGAATTCACTGCAGCGCCCCAGATCCACACGAGATCGTGTGACAGCCACAGGAGTGCTATATTTTTTCACAATAGAATTTTAGTTTTCACAGTCGAATGTGTGTTTTGTTTTGTTTTTGTTTGTTTTTTTCACTTTGTTTGTTTGTTTCTGTTTACAGTCAGATTATATCATTGACTCTATGATATTTTTTGAAAGCCCTTGCCATGCATACGCGTGTGTTTGTTTTGTTTTTTTGTACGTGTGCACACACCCATTGAAGTGGCATAATAGGAGGAAGCTGTCCCTGATCTGGTAAGATCATTGCATCTGGTATTACAACAGCATGTATGCGAAGCTCGTCAAACCAGTCAGAGGACGTCAGCAGCTTTTTCCTGTCTCTGCTCTCTTGCTTTCATTCACTCCCCCTGCCTCTTGCATTGGTCTCTTAAGCTCTTCCTACTTCCTCCCCCTTAGCCGTTCTCTTTTTTCTTTTTTTTTCGCTGACTTTGCAATTTTTCCCCTTCTAGATGACCCTACAATGGTGCCCAGATTTACTGTATAGTCATTAATTTGATTTCCTTTTAATTATTTATTCAAAAGCAGATTAAACTTGAGTTTACATTAAATTTATAAAATGTAATAAATGTGATCAAAACCAAAAGTGAAAATTCTACTATGTCACAGGTCTAACCGAATATGTGTTGATTTTCTGCATTGTGATATCATTTCATAATTTTCATGATCTGACTTGTAGCAAGTGTGCATACCATATGTCTGCTCAGTACAGAAACAGTCCTGAAATAGCACAGCATTTACTGTGGTCTCATGTAATGCAGCAGTAGCCTGATATCAACTCACACTTTATTACAGTAGATCTCTGTGCAAGTATGCACATAGACGTGTGTGTGTGTTTTTGTGTGTGTGTGTGTGTGTGTGTGTGTGTGTTTGGGTGGGTTTGTGTGTGTGTGTGTGTGTGGGTACGCACGCACGCACTCATGTGCGTGCTTGCTGGGATTAGGAATTTCACAGTGGTTTATGTATGCTATCCCCATGTCTAATGGACTATGTCTGTCAGCCTGGCTCTAAAAGCATTAGTCTGCTCTCACTCTCTGCTCAGACCAGTTCAGAGACTAAAGTCTGTATGTGTAGCACTTGAAAATGATGTGTGTAAACCATGGAACACAAGAAAATCAGGTCAAATTGGACTAATAATAGTTGATTTTTCTTCTGAAGGACCCCTAAACTAAAGTGACACTGTATTTGATATAGGCACAGGACGTAACACCAGTGCTGAGCACACTTCCTGTAATGAAATGACTGTTTTTGTAAAGTTTCTTGAAAATCAGCTGACCTACCCTCAGTTCTATAAAAAGAGCGCCGTTCTTCAGAGTGGGGATACATCACATAACCACCTAACCATGTGAGACTGAATGAAAGAAAATGTTAATATAGCAGCATTTTTATAACCAGTGCTAATGATTTATTGCCTTTTTGCTTAAGTAATGAAGCACACACTTAATAGTGGCTTCCTTTTTTTGACTACCATATCGCATTGATAAATAAAGACTGAGAACACCACACTTGTGTTTGGCATGTTGAGGCAGCATGGTGTGCGTGAAGACCACTTGAGCTTGTGTCTCTGGCGGTTTGAAGGCCACACAATGGCTGATGTGTCTGGGTATGAGTGTCTCACTGGCAGGGAGAGAGTCAGGCTTTGTTGTCTTCGTCCAGGCTCATCTCTGTCTGCCTCTCCATCCGGCCGCCCTGTGACTACTGGCTAATTTCATGCTGGCTTTGCATAGTTAGCTAGATAGAAGGTGAGCCCTCTGCATTATCTCTCTGTAATGATGAGGGGAAGGCCTAGAAACTTTTATGCTATGTAGAGGGTTTTCCTCAGAAGGCTAGGGAGTCTGCGCAGGGGGGTTATCACCACCGCTAACCAAATTTATGGGGGAAATCCTTAGCTTGTGAGGAACTTTTAAATAACTTCAAGTTATTTATTTGATATACAGAAAAGTAGAATTTTTATTTTTCAGGCCAATGATTTCAGAGGACATCATCAAAATGGTGTCTTTGTGTGTCTAGGCACAGCAAGATAAGACCAAGAAAGATGGTAACTATATACCATTAGACCTGGTTCTCTTGTAGAGTAGATAACCAGTCAATTTGGTAGCAATCATTTTCATGATATAGAAATCTGTGCATTTTAATTAGAAAAATGAAATTTCTTAAACTATTACAACTCCTTGTCATTTTAAGTTGTGAGGATTGTCTTTACATACCTCCTATGGGATGCATTATGTGAAGATAATTATTTTTGAATCTGTGTTAATTGATTAGCTTAATTAGCAGTACTATTAAGATTCGTAATTGATTGGTCCTATTCAACATATAAACTGATCTTCTAGCAAGTAAAGTGCCTCTTTGATATTCCACTCTAACTCATCTCTTGTCTCTTGCAGCTCTGCAATGTATGAACGATAAGGCACCTTGTGTTAACAACGCTACATGTCTGACCTTTACCAATGGCACTGAATACTGCAGGTAAGTTTGACCGGACAAGACTGATGCAGGCTTTTCAGTTAGACTCATGCTGTCATCCCAACAAAAATGTGAAAAAAGCAATAGAAACACCTTGTAAGGGGGATTTTTGGATGTGAAAGCCCTACAGAAATAGGGTTTTTAGATCAACCCCAGCCTGTCCACGGGACCATGAGGTTTTGCTCAGGCATGAAAGGGGGAATGAAAGACTGCTCTGTCTGACATAGTACACCGGTAGTGGGAACAATACCAATATACACATTTCCACCTCCAAGATCTTATTTACGACATTTCAGGGGTTTTGTTACATACTCTGCTGTTCGTATAGAACTGATAGCTCTAGCCATTGCCAACATATTTTAATGTCGATGTCAAGGAAATGACTAGACATATTTATTAGATTAGAAAGTAACCTATTCAGTGTAGCTGATGAGAAAAAAAACAATCTTAAATTTGATTGACTGAATCAAAGTGACAAGTAGGATATTAATTGTTACCACATATGTTAGTACAGCCTTCTGTTCCCTGGCACATGCACATGTTGTGGAAACTTGAAGTAAACTGCAAGTACGCCCCCTCTTCTGCTACCAGTGGTGAGATCAGAGCAATAAGGAAAAGTGCTTTAGTGTAAAGGAAAGCAGTGGCCTCTGTGATGTATACCTCCCACTTTCTGACAGCTTAGCCTAGTTTGTAATTAAGACCGAGCCGTCTTTATAATTGCGTTGCCATTCCTGAGCCAAATTCTCAACGAAAATACACACACATAGCTGGTTCATGAACCTGATCATATTTCATCAAATGTGATGTGAATCACACTGCGTTTCTGTTCCCAGAGCTTTCAGAATTTCAACACTCTTCTACTTCTGTAAAATGGGAAGGAGAGGGCAACACTCCATTATCTGTGTTTGACATTCCCTCTGTCTGATTGAAGGTCAAATAGATACTGTACTGCCAGTGCAAGAGAGGCCTATTATTTGTGTGTGTTTGTGTGTGTGTGCGTGTGCGTGCGTGCGTGCGTGCGTGCGTGCGTGCGTGTGTGCGTGCGTGCGCGCGTGCGTGCGTGCGTGCGTGCGTGCGTGCGTGCGTGCGTGCGTGCGTCCGTCCGTGCGTGCGTCCGTCCGTGCGTGCGTGCGTGCGTGCGTGCGTGCGTGCGTGCGTGCGTGCGTGCGTGCGTGCGTGCGTGCGTGCGTGCGTGCGTGCGTGCGTGCGTGCGTGCGTGCGTGCGTGCGTGCGTGCGTGCGTGCGTGCGTGCGTGCGTGCGTGCGTGCGTGCGTGCGTGCGTGCGTGCGTGCGTGCGTGCGTGCGTGCGTGCGTGCGTGCGTGCGTGCGTGCGTGCGTGCGTGCGTGCGTGCGTGCGTGCGTGCGTGCGTGCGTGCGTGCGTGCGTGCGTGCGTGCGTGCGTGCGTGCGTGCGTGCGTGCGTGTGTGCGTGCGTGCGTGCGTGCGTGCGTGCGTGCGTGCGTGCGTGCGTGCAGGCCTGCGTGCGTGCTGCGAGCGTGCGTGCGTGCGTGCGTGCGTGCGTGCGTGCGTGCGTGCGTGCGTGCGTGCGTGCGTGCGTGCGTGCGTGCGTGCGTGCGTGCGTGCGTGCGTGCGTGCGTGCGTGCGTGCGTGCGTGCGTGCGTGCGTGCGTGCGTGCGTGCGTGCGTGCGTGCGTGCGTGCGTGCGTGCGTGCGTGCGTGCGTGCGTGCGTGCGTGCGTGCGTGCGTGCGTGCGTGCGTGCGTGCGTGCGTGCGTGCGTGCGTGCGTGCGTGCGTGCGTGCGTGCGTGCGTGCGTGCGTGCGTGCGTGCGTGCGTGCGTGCGTGCGTGCGTGCGTGCGTGCGTGCGTGCGTGCGTGCGTGCGTGCGTGCGTGCGTGCGTGCGTGCGTGCGTGCGTGCGTGCGTGCGTGCGTGCGTGCGTGCGTGCGTGCGTGCGTGCGTGCGTGCGTGCGTGCGTGCGTGCGTGCGTGCGTGCGTGCGTGCGTGCGTGCGTGCGTGCGTGCGTGCGTGCGTGCGTGCGTGCGTGCGTGCGTGCGTGCGTGCGTGCGTGCGTGCGTGCGTGCGTGCGTGCGTGCGTGCGTGCGTGCGTGCGTGCGTGCGTGCGTGCGTGCGTGCGTGCGTGCGTGCGTGCGTGCGTGCGTGCGTGCGTGCGTGCGTGCGTGCGTGCGTGCGTGCGTGCGTGCGTGCGTGCGTGCGTGCGTGCGTGCGTGCGTGCGTGCGTGCGTGCGTGCGTGCGTGCGTGCGTGCGTGCGTGCGTGCGTGCGTGCGTGCGTGCGTGCGTGCGTGCGTGCGTGCGTGCGTGCGTGCGTGCGTGCGTGCGTGCGTGCGTGCGTGCGTGCGTGCGTGCGTGCGTGCGTGCGTGCGTGCGTGCGTGCGTGCGTGCGTGCGTGCGTGCGTGCGTGCGTGCGTGCGTGCGTGCGTGCGTGCGTGCGTGCGTGCGTGCGTGCGTGCGTGCGTGCGTGCGTGCGTGCGTGCGTGCGTGCGTGCGTGCGTGCGTGCGTGCGTGCGTGCGTGCGTGCGTGCGTGCGTGCGTGCGTGCGTGCGTGCGTGCGTGCGTGCGTGCGTGCGTGCGTGCGTGCGTGCGTGCGTGCGTGCGTGCGTGCGTGCGTGCGTGCGTGCGTGCGTGCGTGCGTGCGTGCGTGCGTGCGTGCGTGCGTGCGTGCGTGCGTGCGTGCGTGCGTGCGTGCGTGCGTGCGTGCGTGCGTGCGTGCGTGCGTGCGTGCGTGCGTGCGTGCGTGCGTGCGTGCGTGCGTGCGTGCGTGCGTGCGTGCGTGCGTGCGTGCGTGCGTGCGTGCGTGCGTGCGTGCGTGCGTGCGTGCGTGCGTGCGTGTCATTTAGTCCAGTCTGCCCTTTTCTGCTGGTGAAAAGGCTCATTGTGTAAAGATGTAATTATGTGTTTATTTGTCTCCTCTATATATTAAAGACAGACATATGTAAGGAAACAGTCACTGTGGCCTTTCGGCTCAGACAAGCCTAATTATGTCAAAAGTATCAGGCTTGGGGTCAGACTCAGAATAACTGTAATCAAACAAGCCATGAATATGACAGGCTTTTATTAATAAGAGGCACCACCATTGTCAACTGATGGCCAGTTACATCTGTTTATATTTACATTTTTCAGGTATTCCTAGTTTACACTTCACCTGCTTGTTTGTAATGCTGAGAGTGGGAAGAAGGAGCAAGTGTCATCATGTTATTAGCTTTTCTCAGTTTAGTTCATAACAGGATAAGAATGATCATAGATTAATACAGGTAAGGATCGTATTGTTTTTGTTTGATATCAGTGAAGAAAAACCTGCAGTTAGGACAAGGCCCTGTTTTATTCTGCAACAGAATGATCTCCTGTCTATCTTGTCATTCTTCATCTTACAGCCAGTGCCCCCTCTGCACATTTCCCATATATCCTGGAAACTCCAGAAAACAGAACTACTCTAGTCAGTTTTCTTACTTTTCGGTTAAAAAGACACAGAAAATGAGAAGGGAAAAAGGGAATAGGAAAACTTTAAAAAAGAATCCAAAGTACCTGAGCTTTGTTCCTGCATACAGTACATTAGCAAAGCCTAATGATATGACATTTTCAGAAAAATAACCTGTATGAAAATGTCTCAGAAAACTCTTTCTTGCAAAGATAGCCCAGGTGTCTCATTTAAGTAATGAAGAATGCTGAGAGTTAATGTACATGGGAGAGGTAGACCCGCGGCCTTGTAAGGCAGGTTGCGAAGAAGCTGTCTAACCGGTGACACTGCAAGCCAACAGTATAAGGTGTGAGAAAAAAGGTGTGTGTTGTGAGTGTTTCTGTACCTGGATTTCTGCATGAAATGAGTTTGCCCGCCAAGTACTTGTAACTTACATCGTTGCTGAAGGGACGCATGCATATGGATCTGATGAGATATTGGCTAAGAACGCAGAAACATTGGCCTTGTTTGCTGGCCACAGACTATTCTTGACACTTGGAGTTTGACTCACTGAGTTAAAACCTTAGCAGTCCAAACAAGTGAGAGATGACACACATGTTGTCCAAACCCTGTTTTTTTCAGAACAAGCTCTCTTTGTCCTTGGTCAGGCCATGGTGCAAACTGATTAACACTCCCTCCTTCTTAGTAAATCTTTTCTACTATCACTTTATCTCCTGGAATAGCTGCCGTGACTTTTTTTTTTTAAATACAAAAAAGCTTTTCTTAAGTGTGAGAGGAGAGAAATTCTGTGTTGTATAGACCTGCTGCTTGTTTGATCTAACATGTAGAATTTGCCTGCTGGGCAGACAGAGAAAGAGAAAAGACCAAAAGAAAAGAGTATGTCTCTTTTCAGGTAATTTGAGGAGGAATACCTCGGAGCACAACTCCTTACTAATGATGAGAGAGCTGCACTGGGGGAAGGGAGACGGAGGGAAGCAGAGCGGAGAGAGAGGAGTGTAATTTCCCTCTTGCTATGCTTTCTTCATCAAACTGTCACTCATCCATCCATGCCTCAGTCCCTCCCATGGCTTTGGGGATTTAGATGCCTCTTGACAAAACTCACCTGGCCTCTTAATCCTTCTCTTTTCGCTGAAGTCTCTACTATTTCTTTATTTCCTTTAAACTCTTAGTCCCTTTTTGACTCTTGCATTCTTGTTGAGGTCTTAACTAACATTAATTATAATCATACTTGCTCCATATTCCTATCACATTGTTGTGTTTCTAGAGCTTTGAATACCTTTTCCTCTTGATTTGTTGTGTACCAAACTCAGCTGCAGAAACTTGTGTTATGATTTCACATGCATGTCCCCTCTTAAAGTCTCAAGTCTTTAGGAGAAAGAAATTGGGTATCCAATTAGAAAGAGAGAGAGAGGTTTGAAATGTCCACAACAGACACAACACCCACTCTATCAGGCACAAATACACACCCACACACTCACACAGATTTTAACTGTATTAGGCATATGGTCCAAACTATAGTCAAGCAACCCCAGTAAAGGAAATTGGAACCCATGGAAGTGATTTTCCGCTCTTACGCTCTAAAAGACTTATCTCCCTCCCACAGCCCAGCTAACTGCATTGTAGATGTGGCTGAATCAGGAACCACAATGATAAGAGTTCCTTTGCGTATATGTTTGCATGTCTACTCTATCTGCATGCATGTCTCTGGATAGTAAGGGGCACCTTGAACCTGGTTCAAGTTCACAATGAGGCACAGAGAGGTCTGAGTTTCAGTCAACATGTTAACATGTAGCTCTGTGTATCCGTTTAGTGTGTTTAAGGGCCCAAAAGATGATACATGTAAACTCTTCATCATTGCCAACCAGGGCTGCAACTAAGGATATTTTAATCATGGGATTTTCAATTATATGACTGTTTAATTGATTCAACATTGTCGTCACTTTTCCCAGAGCCCAAGGTGTAATATTAAATTAGGTTGTGTCTAACCACCAGCCACAAGATCAGCAAATGTCTTGCTTACCTACCTTAAAAGATGAATCCAATACTAAAGCTGTCGTCGGTTCATTTTCTGTCAGTTGACTAATTGATTAATTGACTGATCATTTAAACAGCTGACTGAGCAGTCAACATGGCTTGTTGTCACTGGTCGTTGGGATTTGACTTTCTCTTTGATGTTTACCGTGATTTTAAAAAATAAACATTGACAAAAACAAATTAACAGAAAATTGTAAAATGCACAAACAACACACTGCCTGGCAGCCTGGAGATTCAAACCCAACTATCAGATGGAGGAAGCCTTACAAAACAGTGGGGAATGTAGCAACCAGACAATAAAACCACATTCAGTGAGGTGATAAGTGACCTTTTGTCACACACTGATGATGACACTTAGGGGTCGGCAGTACCTCAGTACTGTCATGAGGTCACACATTTTCTGTACAATCTCTGTGATGTGAAGTCTCTCACTGCTGTGAGTTTTACCCTAACTTCATTCGGAGTTTTACCCCATCTCCAGCCCCCCAAAAAAACAGTCAATAATGTACTACCAACTATTGTCAAATAATTGTAATTAAATTTGATTAAACTTTTATTCATTATTAAATCATTAACAGACAAAAATCAATGAAATATATTAAAGTACCCCAAATATAACTTGTTTGATTTCTCACTCTGTTGTGTGCCAATGTGAAGTTCCAAGCAGACAAAATACAAACCAAATACAAACCACCAGAAAACCAGAAAAAACAGAAAGTAGCTGGGAGCAAATCCCTTTAGGTAGACTGCTGCAACAAATTCAATATTTGAATAAAAAATCAAGCTCTCAGGTGATCTTAATAAGAGAGTATAAACTAAAGTCTTTTCCAATATAGATTACTGAATCAGTCAGTGGTTGTCTATGTATACTGCAGACCTACATATGGAACTTTTATAGGCTGGCAGAACTATTGTTGGAGATACCACTTCAAACAACCATTCAAACAGACTAATGACACATCAACATAGAGAGACAGGCAAGAGAAGCTTTCAGAGAGAAAATGAGTCCCATGCTTTCTCAAATTGCTCTTTATGAACATGTTCCCAAAGACAGCCTGAGATTTTACCACATGGCCGTAGTTTAGACTCCACCCTGCTCGGCTTCCCTTTATTCTGTCTACTCCGATGCTTTTCAGTCTGGCTGCCTGCCTTCCTTCTCTTTTTAAACGTCTCGCCCTCTCATTACTTTTCTGGCTTTTACTTCCACCTCATTGCACTCTCTTCATTTTATCTGCCTTCCCCTTTTTTGCTCTCATGATTTTTTTTTCTGTGTAACCTTGACATCACTCTCTCACCTCCCTCTGCCTGCTTTTTCTGTGATGTTATTTTTGCTGCCTCTGCTCTTCACTATGAAAATGAGAAGAAAAAAAACTTAGAAGTGAGGGAGAGTGCCAAAAAACACCTCCAACTCACAAACACTGCACTGCTACTAAAGATTACATCAGTAATAGATTCATAGTTTCCATCCCAAAAATGAAACCTATAATTGAACCTTTACATATAAATTTTTTTTTTTGCTTTTTTTTTTTTTTAAACAATGATGAACAGACCCACTGATCTTTGGGTCTGATTAATACACTAGTGCTGGTCTCTCACTGCAAGAGCTGTTTTAAACTGTGGCAATGTAAAAGAAATATCTGGCAGAACTCACTATTTTTATTCAGTAACACCAATAGCCTCTTTAGGATACCTGAATTTGATAAAGGGTATCATAACACTGTTACAAGCTCACTGATGTTCATCCTTATTATAGTCCTGCTGGCTTGAGGTGGTGGTTTTATTGAGAAACCTTTTTCATTTCTGTTTGTATTTAATATATATTTTTTCATACTGGCCGTGTATGATGGTTATTAAAAATGGTAATGGAGAGTGCAACTGAGATTGGAAGGAAGTAGAAAAGCCTAGTCAGCTGCCCACACATGCAGGGCTGTAGATGTCTTTTGTCACCTTTTTGATTTAGTTCCTTTCTGAGTCTTGTTAAAGACAGATAGTCACATATTGGTGTAGCTCCACCATTGAGATATATACGAGTACACTCACCGTTCACCTTTAAGGTCAGATATGATTGTGAAAGTTGATCTCAGACATTGTACCACAAAGATGATGAACTGAACATAGATGATTAACTCTGAAACTTCATCATCCATGTGATAATATGTCTAAAGAAATGTTTCAATTCACACATTTGAAGAGTTGTCTCATGTAATGACACACAAAATATTTCTTTGAACATCTGTATTTTTTGTGACATTTACCACGTAAGTACATATATCTGTATTGGAAAATTGTGATTATTGATTATGATTTCAGCTATGTTGCCCAGCCATAAACTGCAGTTTTGTGATTTGGATTCACCTTTCTCCAGACTTTTGGGTCTGATAAAGTTTCAGATATAGTCAAAATGGCAGCAGATTTTATTAAAGGAACTACTTAATTTAATCTAGCAACCTGGAAGAGTTTTTGTACACTGAACTCTTTTTAAAAATGATCTACCAATTGCTAAAGTTTGTCAAGTTGAGGATTCTTAACATCCTGATTTACCTCTACCACAAAGATAGCAGTAAAGTGAATAGGCCACCTATGCTCCAGCCAAGCTTGGGAATGATCTGGAGATTGAAATGTGAGCTGGTTTTTGCTCTCCCTCTTTCTCTCTAACACCATTTTTTTTTCCGTGATGGCCTCAGGGGGAGAGTATCGTGGAGTTATTAAGCATTGCTGAGACTAGAATAGCAGCTGGAGGAGGATGTGGTGGCAGGGTTGTAGTTGAAGAGTGGACGGTGGAAAGGTAGGAGGAGAGACTTGACAGAAAAGAAAATGGAAATGAGGTATTGGGGATAGGAGGATAATGTGGAACACGGAGCCTCGGACATAAGAATCAAGAATGGTGGAGGTGGGGGACTTTACATGAGTCAGTGAGAATCAACTCACCCCTCTCTGCTTATTGAAGCCTCAACAGCCAGCTAGGACAGGCAGAGGTCAGCATGAGGTGGAGGTGGAGGAGGAGGAGGAGGAAAATGAAGGAGAGAAGGGGTGCAGAGAAGGCTGGGGGGGGTGCTAATGTGAACCAGCTGTAGAAACCTGACACCTCAAGAGTGGGTTAGAAATGAGAGGTGGAGGAGTGAGAAACAGAGGGAAAGAAGGGCTGCAGAAAACTGCACAGAGTAAGAGAAGGATGCAGAAAAGGGGAGGGAAAAAAAGTCCTCATGGAGCAAAACAAAGAATCCCATAGATGAGTTTGGCTGCAGAAACTCTTTCTGCTGTGTTGCTCATGAAAGCAGAGCTGACTGTGTGTGTATAGATGTATATGTGTATTCATCTGAGGTCAAATTATAGCTCATGTTCTGTATTGTGTATGAAAATTTGTCACAAGAATCACGCTGCTTCCTGTGTTGTTTTCAGCGACAGACTAGTGTGTCAGTGTTGGGTTATCTCTTCGTCAGTGAGCCACCACTCCCTGACAATAATGTGAATCATGCACAGCCTTGTCTGTTTGCCTCAGGCTTTAGTGATACAACCAGAGGCTAATAATGAGCTTTCTGTCTGGCAGTGAAACCTGAAGGACAGGCTGGTATCGTTTCGTGACGCCATGGCATTTGGTTCTGTCACCACTGGTTAGATGGCAGCGATTGAAATTTAATAGAGTTTACAATGCATCACTTCTGTCAGCAGTTTTGAATTTTTACAAAAATTTTTGAGTAGCAAATAACTTTTTAAGGGTAGTGTTGAGTTGAAAGACAGCTGTATGATTATAATGCCTTGGAATGATATTCTTCTGAGACAAATTTGAAGTTGTCTTTTATGCAATATTATTCACAAAATAAATGTCACTTGTAAACAAAGTCATGATAATTCCAAACTCAAAACACTAAAATTAAACAGCTAAAAATTACAACGATGCACATTTCAGTTCTCCTTCCTCTCTCACTGAAGTGGCTATACTTGATTTTGAAATTGCTTCTCATATTCTCCATAGTTTTCCATAGTCAGCAAATGGGATGTATGTCACAGGGCAGAGGGCTGTGTCATTACTCTGGATCGGGGCGGAGAGGTTGTCCAGGAGAAAAAAAAAGAAGTCCTCATTCCCAGGACAGCCGTCTTGTTGTGATATCATGACCAAGCTGTGTTTGTGTTTAGAGTGGGGAGTGACATCTTTGTGTTTGTGTATTTATGTGTGTCTGTGTTTGTGTGTAGACATTTGTTTTGGGGTGTGTAGGGAGGTTGAAGTGCACACATGCTGATACATGGACAGAGAAAAGGAAAAGGGAGGGTGGCCATTTCTAGTCTGACAGGGTTTGAGTAAAGTTTGCCTTTTCTTTGAATATCTAAAATCAATTAAGTACCGTCTTGTTTGTTAGTTAGTTAGATTTTAGTTAGTGATCTCGTAAAAGTTTTAATCAAAGTTCACTTAACTCAAGCAAATGCTGCATTAGTTGACTATTTTCATCAGTGAATTTGGGACATTGGCAAATATATCTGGTAGTGGGACAGTGAATTTTGACTTCACTCAAAGTTAACTAGAATGCCCATGTTCATCATAATAAAAGAACATGTCACTTTGTGATATGGCACAGTATGGCTCACTGATGTATTTTTATTGTGTGTTAATGATTTTAGATGATACTGTAGGTTTATGGCAAATAATATGCTGTATATCAGGCTTTGGCTATACAGACAATTCTTGGTACAACTAGGAACAATTAATACGTTGACAGTAAGAGAAATATAAAATACTACCAGAGCTATCCTCCACTTGAAGATTATAAAGAGGTTTACGCCATACCTGGTCTAAATAGATTGAAAATGTAAAGAAAAACAAGTTTGGAATGTTTGCTCAATATTATATACACATTATGTTTATTTGGTTGAATGAATAAACACTTGATAACGCACCTCATATAATTTGTGAACCAAATATGTTAGCTAGGCAGTTTTTTGTCAGATGTTATTTATCATATTTGATTATCCTCACACGTCATACCAGGCAGAAGTATCACAGATGCGATTGATCTGTGAAACTTCCTGCCATGATTCATGACTCTTCTACTTTCCCATGCACTCAAAAACTAATATCTTCAAGCTGCTTTGGAAGGGAGAGGATAAAAGTAAAAAAAAAGTTAGTAAGCATGAGACAGTTTCAAATAACTTCTATCCCCACTGTTTTGTCCCCATAACACAGATCTCTGATTCTAAATACTCTCATCACTTGTTTTTTAATGCTAAAGGTCTGATAATTTGTGAAATAACCATATTTTTTATTAATATGGATGTTTTTTATTTGAAAGAGGGTATTATTTCACCATTTTTGCATCTGAATGTGTGTGTCACTTACTGCGTGCTGAATTTCTGCTCTTTTATTATGTTACCTGAGCCCCCCTTGGGAGGGGGGCTTGGAGGCCTGTGTAAGAGGGAGTAGGTTGCCCAGTTGCCCACGGTCCCCAGACAACGTGTCTGCCATGTGCTGTACACATGGTCACAAACGGCTGATCAAAATAGCATATGCAGGAAATTACCTGAGGATTAGCATTTAAACCTTCTGACCAAATACTCTCCCACATAGAGAAGTGATGAGCGAAAGTGGGAGGGACTGAGAAAAACAGAGGAATAGAAAGTGTCGAAGGGAACATTGTATCTGACTAGATCCTTGGTGGACAGGTTGTGTAATATTTCAGTTTCCTATCTACTGCTTGGCACACAGCTGAATCCTTTTACTGACAAATATCAGAAATCTAAAGAAGTGGATTATGAATTAGCAGAGGGAAAACAGACAATAGAAAACAGACATGACTTGTAGACCAAATGTGGTAATAACTGTGGAGTGCAGCTGTGGAGTGCAGCTTTTTTCTATCAGTGCAGTTGTTAAGAAAAGTTCCTCGCCTATACTGTGGACACTATGGTGTAGATTATAGCGTTACTTGTTTTTTGGCAGGTATGTTTTATTCTAGTCTTTGCCCAAATAATCGCTGATGCTTTATGCTTGTTTTTAGTTTCTAACAAGCTTCAATCAACAACTTCCAGATGACTCCACCTCATATCCTTCTGCTTTCAAACTTCTTCTTTGCCAATCACTGACCCAAGTTTAACCCTTCCACCAAGCTCTTCTTCCCCATTTTCGCACAGAAGCTCAAGTTCAGAGCAGTTTTTTTTTTTTTTTTCAGTAATTTTAGGGTTAGTGGTTCAATTCCTGTCTCATCTTGTCAGCAGGTCAAAATATCCTTAATCATGATGCTAAAACCCTATTTCTGCTGTCCAGTAGCTCATCAGCATATGAATATGTATGCGAATGTGTGTATGAACTGTTGAGCATGAGGCCTTGCAATGTAAATACCTTAATATGTCTCTTGGGATAAAGGCACTAATTGAATGCATTCCATTCGCCAATATTTGGAGTAACTGGAAAACTAGTTTCTTTTTATGTACAACCATACATTCTGCCAATACTCCTACTTAGGGATGCGGTGCCCCACATACTGCTGTTTAAATCACTAGACTGTGCAAGACTATGTAGTGGACAGTAGTGTGCTGGTTCATTTGTTTCTTTGATGTTTCTGTGTGCAGTGCCAGACTGTTGTACACATTTTATCATCCGCTATCAATGCTCTCAGTAGCACTGGTCTGATGTGGTGCATTACAATCACCTGACTGAAACTCACTCTTTTGTTTGTTTGCCTCTTTCTCAAGCACACACGCATAGATATTTGTCTAGTTGTTTAACTTATCTTTCAACTCACTGATTTCTGTGTTTTTTGTATGTGTCCAGGTGTGCACCTGGCTTCCTGGGTGAGTACTGCCACCACAAGGACCCTTGTCAACCTGGCTACTGCCTGAATGGAGGGAACTGCTCAGTATCCATGTCAGCTGGTGTACCTGTACCAGGCAGCGCCACCTGCACCTGCCCTCTTGGCTTCACCGGACAGCAGTGCCAAACTCCCCAGAACTCCACGTGTTACCCCAACAACCCCTGTGTCAACCGAGGTGTTTGCACCCTGCTATCCCTTGACAAGTACAAGTGCGAGTGTGCCAGAGGATGGACAGGTGAGAAACTGATTCTGCCATGAGGACAGTGATGTCTGACCTCTGTCTCTCACCACAGCACTGATGTATTTTTAAGCATTCTGAATGCAAATACACTTGTAACCCCTACTGATTGTTGGCACAAAATAGGTTTTGCATTGAAGTTTCTTAGCAGGTTATTTTAAGATAACGCTATCAGATATCTGCAAAGCATGCTTTTACTTCCACCAGGGATGTTAAGTCTTTGGTCCTGGTTTTTTGTTGCATGTGGCAAGGAATGAGTGGGTACCGATCTGTGTGCAAATCCAGGAATTTTGGAAGGGATTTTTTAAACATTGCCTAAAGTTGCCTAATTTCACAACTGTATTTCAGCTGTTTTCTCTTGAATTGCAAAACTTGCTGATGAAATGAAAACAAGTCTGGCACATGTATCCCACAATTGTCTATCAGTGTATTTTGATGCATAACTGGATCCAGAATGTGATTGAAAATTCTTTTCTATCACTAAAATCGCAAATTTAGCGGTTTGTGCAACCTTGGTTTGGTGATGTGTGATAACTGGGAAATACATTTTTGGAGAGGGTTTAAAGTGTCCTCCAGATGAATGCAGGCCTAATATGTACTGAATGTATCATGAAAAAATGGCACAATGTGTTTGAACTGCAATATGTACTGTTGTTGATAAACGCAAATACATACTGATCGTATTACTTTTTGACTATTCTCTAACCCATAATTCTCCATAGGTGGCCAAACTGTCAAATGTTACAGAGTATAACTAAAGCACTAATGTTCTCTCCCCTTTTTCCTCTTTATTCATAGGACCACGTTGTGAGCATGAAGACAGCTGTCTATCTAGTCCTTGTGCCAATGGTGGAAAGTGCAGCTCTCCATCTGCTGGTAGCTACACATGTTCCTGTCCTCCTGGCTACACAGGTCCTCACTGCCTTAATGACACAAATGAATGTGCCATCACACCATCTATATGCCAGAATGAAGGAGAATGCTTCAACAGCCCTGGCTCCTACAAGTGAGAATCTAGTTTATAGGTACCCAGTTAGGCAAACATCAGTATCTGGATAATCTAAACTACTACAGTTTGTCCTCTAGCAAATAACAGAAATATTTATTGAATAGTTGGAAACAGATTTCCATTGTCTAGACTGAATGACATGAAATGAAACTGACTCTTGTCATTGCTACAGGTGTGGCTGTACCCCGGGGTTTACGGGCCGACATTGTGAAAGTTCTTACATCCCGTGCTCTCCTTCCCCATGCCTAAATGGAGGCACCTGCCACCAAAACTCTGAAACCAGCTATTCATGCCACTGCCTACCAGGTAGGAGGATTCAAATTCTGAAAGACTAAACTTCTGTTCATCTTTTTTTAAGCTCCAACGGAATATGAACCAGAGAGAGAGCTGTGAACGCAGGCAGGCCATAAACAGAAATGGAAATTTAAGAAAAGGAAATTGAATGTAGAATAGAAAAGGAGTGACACTGTAACTAGTATTCATCCATGTAGCTTTGAGTTTCTGAAGTGTTACATTATGTTGTTTGAGGTGCAAACAGTCTGATCCTGCTGGCTGTGTTGTATTAGACACACTGTGCTGACAGTTTGCTACAGTTTGCAAGTAGACACAACAAGCACACAGCTGCTGCCTATACACTACCAGTTCATGATATGATTCTTTTTTACACCAGAGGATGTATGTCTTCCCAGTGGATACTTAATTAAAACATTGAATAATTAAATGAATTCCTTAATTTTCTGCAAGGTTTCAATGGGACTAATTGTGAAAACAACATTGATGACTGTCCTGGTCATCAATGTGCCAATGGAGGAACCTGCATGGATGGAGTCAACACCTACAACTGTCAGTGCCCTCCAGAGTGGACTGGTAAGGGATGTGTTTGAGCCGCATGATTGTTTGCTTATGTGTTCTTATGACCACTATTATACTCCCATGTTTGACCATCACTTATTTGTGGTATAGTGTGCAAGGTTACCATCACAGTTCCTCAAATACATGCAAGATACCAGGGGTTATCCTTATGTGTCTGATTAGTATATGTGACTGAACCTCAAACATGTTGAAACATTAAAAAAGTAGCATTGTGTACTTCACAAATGTGCTCTTAGGAATATTTCATATGTATTATGCTAAAAGCAGTTTTAACAAGGTTTGGTTATGCCTGTTTAAAAAAAAAACTTGTGTTTTATATACTTTGCAGAATATTTTGTCATTTTCATATTTTTGAAATGAACAGCAGATTATTTGCTTTGTACGCTTTCATTTTATAAACTTCAAAGCCATATCCCTATGAAATGGCTTTTCTACTTTTAAGTCTTAATTTCTCTTTGTGTTGGTTGAGCAGTGAGGTGGAATAAATGTTGTTATTGTAAGATTGTCTCACAACCTTTCAATTTGTCTGTTTTAATATCATACTTCCTATCATTCTTCTGATGTCTTTCTTGATATTTCTGAGGCCCACACTCTCAAATAAGGTGTGTCTCTGCTAACACATTTGTCTTGCATACAAGGTCTTTTCGTTCACGAAACAAACGTTCATACATCAGCTTCCTTGGGCCTGTCTGAGTTTATGTAGCACTAATCAAAGCAGAGAAAGCAAAGCTAATGTGATGCTGAAGCAGTGTATTTCAAAATTGCCACTGTGGATAAATTAAGTTCCAAAATTGTACATTTTCCATGTCTGTAAAAGGCAGGGCTTTCTAAATAATATGTAAAGCATCAGAAAAAAAAAATCTATGAAGCTCCTCATAAAGTTATGTTGTAAAGTGCTGCACAGAGTAGTTATTTAATTTGTTCAATTTTTCTCCCTCCACCTCATTTCCTGCTCCCTAGGTCAGCACTGCACAGAGGATGTTGATGAGTGTCGTCTGCAGCCTAACACTTGCCAGAATGGGGGTACCTGCAGCAACACGTTCGGCAGCTATTCCTGCGTATGTGTTAATGGCTGGAGTGGCCCGGACTGCTCTGAAAACTTTGATGACTGTGCTACAGCTGCATGCAGCCCAGGCTCCACGTGCATCGACCGTGTTGCATCGTTCATTTGTGTCTGCCCTCACGGAAAGACAGGTGGGCCAGGAGCAGGAAACCATATGCAGAGATGTTTTTATTAAACCCTAAAATGCATTAAAGATAGTTTGATAAAAGACAAAACAAAAATGCTTTTTGGTCCCTACCATAGTTCAGTTTCATACTTCTCCTTTTATGTTCTGTCATTATTTACAATTCTAAAACTAGAAAAAAAAAATGAAAACACTTGCTTAATATGTAATGTATAATAAAAAACAACTGTTGGGTCTCTACAGAAAAAATAGATTTCTTTGTTATTATAGAACTTACAGTTGAAAGAGTTTTGAAGTGTAGGGGACTGCATTCTGTGGAACAAGTCTAACTAGAACTAATGTTTTCTTAAGCAGATAATTTCACTCTATTCATCGAAACTTTTTCCTCAAGGAAAAGGAACTGTACCCGAGCCCCATCAAACAGTTAAATCCAATAACTATACCACAGAATAGATTTGCTCTTTCAGCCTGCTGATTAGTGATTTAGGTTAAGCCTTGGCCAAAAAATAAACCTATCCCTAACAGAAAAGGTGCATTGAATTTGTTTTTCTCTTAGCAAGGCCTAACCATGTATTGGAAATTCTCTGGGGACATTTTTGTCTCAGTACAAATAAGGTTTCTTTGCATTAGGATCTTTCACTCAAATGGGTGAACATGTTTTTGTTTTTTTGTTTTTTTACACATGCCTTGCTCATTTCTATTCTATTCAGGTTTGCTGTGCCACAGGGATGACGCCTGTATCAGTAACCCCTGTAGAGAGGGCTCTCAGTGTGACACCAACCCCATCAGTGGCATGTTCAACTGTAACTGTCCACCTGGATATGTAGGCAATACCTGCAACATTGACAGAGATGAATGCAGCATTGGTGAGAAAGAATGCTACCCCTCTTAAACTTCTGTACATACCTAACATGCATATGCTCTGTTAAGTTTTCAAACCTTTTCCTCTTCACCCTCAGGGACCAACCCTTGTGAGCATGGTGGTCAGTGTGTGAACACTGATGGCTCCTTCACCTGTAACTGTGTTAGGGGTTATGCTGGGCCACGCTGTGAACAAGATGTCAACGAGTGCGCTTCGAACCCCTGCCAGAACGATGGCACTTGTCTGGATCGCATTGGAGACTACACATGCATCTGCATGCCTGGTACATTTCTTGAGAAATTATACATTACCTTTAGTCATTTTTAGTAGATCAAAATAAACTTTAAAATGTGCTGCATTTGACACAAGTATTTTGCAGTCAGAAAAAGGTTCAGTGCATAACACTACAGTATTTAATACTAGAAAGCATAACTCAACCAATGCTGCACAATTTGTTTTAAGGTTTTGGGGTTTTTTTACAAAATCAAAGAATAAAATTAATTTGCATCTAAATCCGGATGATCCAAATCTGTATCAAAGTGCAAGAGATGGACAATCTTGTCATTCATGTGCCACTTTTTTTACAAATCAAAAAAAATCTTGCCATGTTTAAAATATAAATACATACACATAACACGTATACTCGGATATTTCTCCTGATCAACACAAGAAATTGTTATTTATTCCTTAGCCCATAATTCAAATCTTAGCTTACCATTTTATTTTAAGGATCAAACAGGACCAAAAACGTAACCTCTCTGGGAGAGGTAATAACTTAGGTGTTTGCAGTTTGTATATAAGTGTTAAAGAACTGGGGCTGGAAACTTGACCTCCCTAGCAGAAGTAACTATTAAGAAGTGGAGGATTCATAAAAACTTGTTTCTCACCATTTGTGCAGGATTTGAGGGGACTCACTGTGAGATAGAGGTGGACGAGTGTCTCAGCTCTCCCTGTCTAAACCAGGGTAAATGTCTGGACCAGGTCAGCCGCTTTGTCTGCGAGTGCCCAGCAGGTTGGTACAAACGAAACTGTGTTCATGAAAAATGAAGGTGTCATGAATGTACTGTCACTATGTTCATCATGTTGTTCTGTGTCCTGTTTTCAGGCTTCAGTGGTGAAATGTGTCAGATAGACATTGATGAGTGCTCCAGTACACCCTGTTTAAATGGGGCCAAGTGCATCGACCGGCCAAATGGATATGATTGTGAATGTGCTGAAGGTAAATAACTGCATGTTAGTCGGGATTGCTATTGCGCCATAAAACAGGGAAAATGGTAGAATACATCAAAATAAATTTCATGTCCTATTTGACCAAGAAAACAATTGGAACTAGTTGCATGGTCCATGATTCATGAGCTTTAGTTATTTTTCTAAGAAGAAATGTCCTTCCCCAGGCTTTACTGGTCTATTATGTGAGGAAAACATCAATGACTGCATACCAGAGCCATGCCACCATGGTGTGTGTAAAGATGGCATCGCCACCTTTTCCTGTGAGTGCTATTCTGGATACACAGGCTTGATCTGTAACATCCAGGTCCAAGAGTGCCACAGCAACCCTTGTCAGAACCGGGGGCGCTGCATTGACCTGGTCAATGCTTACCAATGTAACTGCCCACCAGGAACTACAGGTAAGTTACTTAATTCGCTAAAAGTAATTGCCTGTAATGTGAGATAATTTATTCTTCAAAGAAGCCTTGTCAAAGCAGTTTGACATGTGGAACAGACATGATGGAAGCACATGTAAACCAGCTCTGACAGGATGTTTGGGGACAGAATAATTCACTGAGAAAAAGTAATTTTGTGTGAATAGAATCGGTGATAACAAGTCACTCTGAGACACCAATCTGATAAGAGTGCCGATGTGATTGATATATACAAATGAATTTTGTCATCAAAATGGATAATCAGCTTTATCTGTCATTTTTCTGCTTTACAAGCCAGTACTCTTATTGTATCATTCTTGATCTAGAGCAAGCCATTTTCTCCTCCACAGCCATGTCTTCTGCACGATTTTAAACAAAGCTCTGCTCTGCTTGACATCTGGTTGCTATAGTAACCGTTCAGACTGAACTATCAACACAAAACATTGTATGAGTTACAGTTCCCCTGTCACACAATACTTTTTCACTGAAATGTATATCAGCTCCAAAGAATATTTTTTTGAAAGAATCTAAATCTGAGTCATTCTAAATAATCTGTTTCAATATTAATGCACCCCTGAGAGTTCTCTCATGTTGAGAGAAAAGCTTAAACTGACTGTAAAGACCCCCATCCCCCACATCTAGTGCTTCCTGTATAGTTTTCGTATGTATTGTAAAGTGTAGTGCACTTGATGTGTGTGTTAGCAGTCACAAGTCTGGGTCGATCTGTGCTACCCCACATTTCTCTGTGGATTAGTAAGCTCAGTTCACTATGTTGTATCACCCTGAGGCCTGGTACTATAGTCTGTTCTATACTCACTTTACCAAAACTAGTGGCAGGTCACCCTGTCAGACCACACTTTCAGGTTTCATGCCTTCACTTCCCCTCCTTTGATGGCCCTTATTTTCTCTCTGTCCAGTTTTCTCTATGTATGACTCTCCTTCTTTCTGTCTCTCCTCCTTTTCCTCTTGTTTTCTGCCACTAAAAAAAATAAAAGTGCCTCATGTCTGTCTCTTATGTCATACTTGTAGTATTCCCCTGCTGTATTAAAGGGTTGTCTCCATTTATGTTAACATTTCTCACTTCTTGTTTAAGCTAATTTACATGGAATTGTACTCCCCCTGGTGGGAAATAAGTTTTTTTCCATTGTATAACAGCTAGTTGGTACATTTCACCTCCTATTGCAACTCCCTACGAATTTAACCCAAAAGTGATATGACAGGGTTTTTATGAGTTATTGTACCGTCAGATAAAAGGATAAAGCATATGACCCAGCCTGCCGTTGTTACTCTGTATGAGAAACTACATGTATTTTTTTACTCAGGGGTAAACTGTGAGAACAATGAAGATGACTGTGCCAACAACCCCTGTGAGTACGGAGAGTGTCAAGATGGCATTAATGAGTACAAATGTGTATGCGCCCCTGGATATACAGGTATGTAGTGCTTTAATCCAGTGAAATCATTGGGATAACTGCATGGTGTTTCCGAAATGACGTGACTTATACTAAAAATATTATGCGACAATATTTTGATCAACACATTGAACAAATGTGCGCTTTTGATACAACTAATTCCCTTTTAATTTGCTCTCTAATAGGAGTTAAATGCGATGTGGACATCAACGAGTGTAACTCAAACCCATGCATGAGTGGGGGAACCTGCGTGGACAAGGTCAATGGGTTCCAGTGCCTGTGCCCACCAAGCACCCACGGCCCTCTGTGCCTCTCTGGGACAGACCACTGTGCTCCTCAGCCCTGTGTGCATGGAGAATGTATTGAACAGCAAAATGGGTATGTTAACCATATACTGCTGCCCTGGATTTTTATTTTTGGCGATTGATCTGTTCCTATCAAATCCAACCCTTGAATGTTGGCCACTGCGCACCAGTTATGCTGTAGTAGTAGGAATTTGAAAGAGCCATAAGGTAAGGCAACAGTTGGGCCAGCAGTTACGTAATTTTACCTTTACAGTCAAGTTTCCCTTTACTCTGTCTAGATGTTGAGGCTCCCTTCAGTTTGATTTTTTTTTCAGCTTGCCTTGCTTTCAAAAGGTGCTCCTGCTCAACTTTGAAACTGAATTATCAGTACAATTACTTATATGCAATCTAATAAAAGTCCAAATATTTGGGTTGAACTGCTGGAAGTGATGTTAGAGATAGCAGAAGACAGCCAGCACTTATTATTACTATGTGGCTAATTTCACTTTCATTTTAAACTCGTCCTTGCGTTTCCTTTTGTAAAGGTACCGCTGTAATTGTGAAGATGGCTGGGTGGGACAGCACTGTGAGCAGGAAAAGGATGAGTGCCAGCCCAGTCCATGCCAAAATGGTGGCACCTGTTTGGACCGACATAATGGCTATACCTGCCAGTGCCAACCTGGATTCAGAGGTAATAACACCAATAATAGTTGTGGTATTTCATCTTAGCACATTTTATTAATTATTACTTAGCAATCATCCCTCCTCTTTCTGAAGGTGTGAACTGTGAGAAGAACATAGATGAATGTGCATCTGGGCCCTGTCTAAACCAAGGCTTTTGTATAGATGGAGTCAACAGTTACACCTGCAAATGTAGTCAGCAATTCACGGGTCAGTAATACCACATTTCCACCAAATTAACATCCACATCCATCTTCAGTAGCAGTCTTAGCACTGGCCACCTAAATATGATTTTCTTAAAGATTACCTTTCCCTTGTTTTTATCATCAAAATGTGTGCCATGTCAAAATAGGTAAACACTGTGAGGTGGAACAGGTTCCCTGTGCGTCTCATCCATGTGTGAGGGGAGTGTGTCGTCCATCTGCAGACTATACCTCTTACACCTGTCGCTGTCCCACTGGTTGGCAAGGTACATATATATCTGCGAGATAATGGGTTCTTCTGTGTCTGGCTGATTGAGTTTGTGTGGATGTGAGATAGAGGGCAACCATGAAATGGTGTGCCTGAGGGTAGAGTCATCTCTAATGCTAGGTATCACTGCTAGATTGATCCTGTACTAAAATTTGTTTGTTTGTTCACAAATGTGTAGGTCAGCGTTGCAGTGAAGATGTTAATGAATGTAAAAAGAACCCTTGCAAAAATGGTGGTGGTTGCATGAACAGCCCAGGCAGCTACACGTGTAAATGTCAACCTGGATACAGCGGCCACAACTGTCAGACGGACATTGACGACTGCTCACCCAGTGAGTTTCACTTCAGCTAATTCTTTCACCTTGTTGGTGGCTGTACACACCCAAAGGAACCTGCACCTCTGTATTTATGGTGCACATGTTGACTCTTAAGTATTGTTCTTTCATGTATCTTTGGAGTCTGGCAATAGCCCAAACAGAAAGCAGTAGAGAAATTCCTCAGAGATGAGTTACACGTGGGTACAAGTCTGTACACAATGTTGAAATATTTCAGACAAACAGTCTTGTTAAAACAAAGAATTGTGCTTTCATGGAATATGTATTTTGTTCTCATAGATTTTCATCCAGACGACTGAAAACCTGTTTATTCAGTGTCTGCTCCCTAAGTAATTTTTTTGGTCATGGAAAGCCTATCATTCCTCCCTCTCATCCCCTCTGTAGACCCTTGCCTGAATGGAGGCTCCTGTGTGGACGATGTTGGGACTTTCTCTTGTGACTGCCGCCCGGGTTTTGAAGGGGAGCGCTGTGAAACTGAGGTAGATGAGTGTGCAAGCCATCCCTGCAGGAACGGTGCTGTCTGCCAGGACTATGTCAACAGCTTTGTGTGCGAGTGTCCACCAGGCTTTGATGGAATCCTGTGTGAACACAACATACTTGAATGCACTGAGAGGTGAGCCATTCATTCAATGCAAGATCCATAATACCTGCATTTTATTACCATTCTTAAGCAATTTATTCTTCTTTGATGATGTCTACTATATCTTCTGCATTACCTGATGGAATAATGGAATAAATAATAATTATGTATGAAACTAATGTCCAGTTTGGTTAAAAGAAGTTTTTCTTCAGACTTTTTTAGGTGAACTGGCTAGTGAAGAATAAAATCTTTACAGTATACTCTTATTTAATGATGCTTTATTTGAGTGGGAATCAAGCCGTTGTGCTTGCGGATTATGTACTTCAGTAAGATATATGACATTGGTAGGTTTTTGTTTTCTTGTTGATTTGAAACTGTGTTTGCCCTGTCTCTACATTTGTACTTTTTAAATTATGTCTCAACACTCAATACATTTTTTAATTAATCATTACTTCTTTCTCTTCCTGCAGCTCCTGCCTGAATAATGGGACTTGCATTGATGACATCAACACCTTCTCCTGCCGTTGCCGTCATGGTTTTTACGGGAAATTCTGTGAGTACGAGCAGAACGAGTGCGACTCTCAGCCCTGTAAGAATGGAGGAACATGCACTGATGGCCTGGGCACCTATCGCTGCACCTGCCCCATGGGATACAGTGGACAGAACTGCCAGGTAATTTGTCATTGTGTGTCACTGCAAGTGTATAAGGTGTGTTCACAGGTAACATTTATGAGCTGGGTTCTATGTATTCATAGCAATTTCAGGTAAAAAAAACACTAAATATTTGCTGACATTAAAAACTAAAGGGCCTGGGGTAAGTATAGAGGGGTTGTATGCTGAACAAATCATAGGCCTTTTTATGCAAATTTGTAATTAGGGGTTTAGATATAATTTCAATTCACCAAAGCAGAAGAAATAATCTCCACCAAGAGACATGCTCACATACCGAAGAAGGCTTGAAAATCTGATGCTCTCGATAAGATAAAAGATTGGGCTGCATGCTGGCTCTACACATTTATTCATTTATTTATTAATTTATATATATATTTTTCATCGGTGCTGTGGTTTAAAAAAGTCTCGCACCTGTACGTGGTGTACCTATATTTAGACCCTGTAGGTGAGATGCAGCCTGCTAAAAATATCTCACTCAAGAAGGTGGCTGGCTGCGGTGTGTTTCCTTCTGTCTCTGTAACATTTGTAACCAACATTTAATTTTCCTTCTTTGCATGCAGAACCCTGTAAACCTATGCAGCCAGGTGCGCTGTCGTAATGGCGGCACCTGTTCTCAGACGACAACAACCTCCTGGACCTGCCACTGTCAATTGGAATGGACGGGACTTTACTGTGACGTCCCCAGCATGTCTTGCCAGGACTACGCTGCCAAACACGGTGAGGAACTACTTCTTGTTCAGTTGTTATCTGAACAATAAAGATGAAATTATTCAAAAGTAGGAATGGGCAGGTAAAAACATCTAAGGTGATAGTGAATTCTTGTACAATAGATGCAAATTTAACCCAAGAGAAAAGTCTCACTGTAGCTAAAGAAATTTACAATATAAATGTTGTCCACTATAGCCTGACAAAGACCATTTTGTTGGTTTCCTGTGAACTTTTTAATCAGACAAAAACTTAATAGGCAGTAACTTTATGCTGTATGTTTATTCTTCATCATATGTGCCTCCTTTTCTGAATTATCATAGGACTGGAGGTGGAGAATGTGTGTAAGAATGCTGGGCAGTGTGTAAATGTGGGCAAATCCCACCAGTGTCAGTGCCAGCCAGGATACACGGGCAGCTACTGTGACGAGATGGTCGATGAGTGCCAGTCAAACCCTTGTCGCAATGGAGCTACATGCAAGGACTATCAGGGCACATACGAGTGTATAGTAAGTAAATTCTTAGCTGTTTTGTATGTATGTGTTTGTTTTGTAGGTTTTAGCTTAGCTTTTACATTTCAGATTTTATGTTAATACCAAATTAGCAGGAATCTTCCTAAAACAAACACTGAGCTAACTTCTGTGTCTTGTTTCATTGCTGCAGTGTAAACCGGGCTACCAGGGGGTAAACTGTGAGTATGATGTGGATGAATGCCAATCTAGACCCTGCCTTCATGGAGGAACCTGTATCAACCTCATAAATCGCTTCACCTGTGCCTGCCCGCCTGGAACACATGGTAAGACATTATGTAGCATATCCGCATGAATTCACACACACCAGGTTGAAATGTAATGGAGGATTGAGATAAAAACTGACCTTAAAACATTTGTAAAGCAGCTTTGTATAAAAAAAAACAAAAAACAACAGGTCTTTGTTTAACAGATTAATTTCTTAGTTGGAAACGATTGATTGAAAGCTTCTAAAAATAATATTAAGAACAGGTTTATTACCTTGCATGTATACAGTGGTATCACTCTGTTGTCGACTTTGTAGGGCTCCAGTGTGAAGTGAATGTGGATGACTGTGCACCCAAGCCTGGCTCCTGGGAACCACGTTGTCGGAATGGAGGACAGTGTGTCGATGGTGTAGGCCGTTACACATGCTCTTGCCCTCCAGGATTTGTTGGAGAACACTGTGAGGGAGATCTCAACGAATGCCGGTCTGGGCCCTGCCACGCTCCTGGGAGCCTTGACTGTGTGCAGCTGGTTAACAATTACCAGTGTCGCTGTCGCCACGGATACATGGGTACATACATTTTGACTGCTCAAAGGGACATAATATCCTCATATCCAGTCCTTTTCTGTGTTAGAAAATCAGCAAGGCAACGTTGTTTTTATGTACAGTGTTTTGGTAACATAAATCTCATAGTAACTAATCCTAATTATTACTTCTTTTCCTGCGTAACTCCCCCCCCACCTTGTTTTCCTAGGTCGTCACTGTGAGTCCATGGTGGATCTGTGCCTTTCTAAGCCGTGCCACAACGGTGGTGTCTGCTCTATGAACATGAGCTCAGTACATGGCTACACCTGCTCCTGTGCTTCTGTAAGTTTCTTTAATCTCAGCCATTTTCTTGCGTTATAGGATTTCCATACATCTAATAATTTGATCAAACTCTGTGTAGCGCTGTACTCTCATTATCACATCACTTATATAAGTGCCTTTAGACAAAGTATTGTTTTTACATTAAGGTCATGATTAACTGTGTTTACTCATTAATCATTCCAAACTTATTGGCATGTCATGTATATGCATAGTTTAGTTTCTTGTTCTGTGTTTTGATTTTTGCACATATGCCATAAAGTTCAGTATGAACCAGAGGCAAAGTGGTGTGTTTGGGGGGAAAAAGAGGGTGATGGCTGGCAGATGAGCCAGAAAACAAAACACTTATTTTGACTGGACTGTCAGAGATTGTTCTACAATTCAACAAAACAAGAAAATAATCAATACCAATGACACCCCTTCATTTTCTTGATAAAATCTTATTATTCTGTAAGCTTCCATTTTCTAGTTATCATCTTCTAAATCTATTGGCTACCACACATTCCTCTACACTGGACTATCAAACAGTAAATGTAATTAATGTTAATAAGGATTACAGATGAACTATGTTAAATATATAATTTAGATTTTCCTCAATCAAAAAGTTTGATAAGAAAACCTTTACAAAATTCTCATAGGAATACAACATCTATAGTCTATTTGATGTTTAGTGATCACTTGAGTCTCAGAGGATAATGGATCCGCTTCAAAAATCCATGTGGTTACATTAAAAAAAAAAAAGTTGTAAGTAAAGATAATGAGTGACTTCAGAGGATTATAAAAGAGGACAAGAGGCTGACATTACTATGCAGTGTTTTCCCTTCTTCTCTTCTCATATTAGAACATCTTTTCACCCTTAATGCTTGTTATTCTCTCCACTAACCTCTTGCTCCTTCTGTTATTCTCATGCGTGCTTCAGAGGGCCACACCATGGCTCAGGTATAGTAGACAAGCAGCAGATTTGTAGGAGAATCTAGATGTACATTAGTTATATTAGTTTGTTTGATTAAAGGCCTTTGTTTGATTAAAGGCCTTTCACAATTGTGTAGCCAAAAGTAAAGTTAAATTGACTCTGTTGCTCTCACACTTCAACAATATGTTATGCTTTATAGGGCTTTACTGGGTCCAACTGTGAAATTGAAATAGAGGGCCACTGTGCAAAGCTACGTTGCCAGAATGGTGGGCGTTGTGTGGAGTCACCAGTCGGGCACCTGTACTGCCAGTGCCAACCAGGCTTCACTGGGCTACACTGTGAAAATGAACAGAGGTGTCAATGGACCTGCCAAAATGGAGGAACCTGCACCAGAGACCTTTCCAATCCGAATCAGTACAGCTGCCTCTGTCCCATGCACTTCTCTGGACGGTACTGTCAGAATACACTACCCAAAATAGTTACTCCAACGTGCCCCTATGCACAATGTGAGAAGCAGTCAGGGGATAAAGTGTGCGACAATCAGTGTAACAACTATGAATGCAAGTGGGATGGAGGAGACTGCTCACTTAACTGGCAACAGCCTTGGGTTAACTGCACTGCCAGCGTTCCCTGCTGGGATCTCTTTAAGAATGGACGATGTGATAAGGAGTGTGACAAACCCGGATGCCTTTTTGACAGCTTTGAGTGCCAGGAGAACCCCCCAACCCCCTGCAAGTATGTGACCCTCCTCTTTATTAATTCATTGCTGTTGCAGTTAGATATAAAGTTCAAGACATTTTGAGGCCAAATTATCAAAAACCGTTCCTCCTTTTACCGTGTATTTATAGGTATGACAAGTACTGTGCAGATCACTACCATAACGGCATCTGTGACCAGAGCTGCTACACGGAGGCTTGTGGCTGGGATGGCCTTGACTGTTCTGCTGACATTCCAGCCAAAGTGGCAATTGGCACACTGGTTATCGTGGTCCGACTGCAACCTAAGGAGCTGCTTGGAGATTTAAATGGTTTCTTGCGCGCCCTGGGAGCCCTGCTGCACACCAACCTGCATGTGAAGCGGGATAAAAATAATAGGCCATTGGTGTACCCTTACTATGGAGTGGAGGAGGAGCATGGCCGACACATACAGAGGAGCAGAAGCAAGCGGGAGCTGGAGAGGGAGGTTATTGGGTAAGGATAGTTCATGATTGTAAAGTCAAATCTTTTTACCTCTTTCTAGCTCGCAATAATATTCCATAGCTTGAAATTAATCGCCAGTCTTCTGCGTGTCACTAATCATCTTTGTATTTACACATTTGTCTGTGCAGCTCTGAGGTTCACCTACAAATTGACAACCGTGAATGTTCCCAGAGTTCTAGTGACTGCTTCTCCAACACTGATGAGGCTGCGTCATTCATTGCAGCAGCACACATCAAGGCTGAACTGCCTTACCCTCTAGTATCTATTAACAGTAAGTAGGCCTGTCGTACAGTAGTTAATGTAATTTAACATAACTCCATTTAACTTTTTTTCTAGGTAAAAACCTAAATCAAGTGAAGAGAAAACATCTGGTATTGATACTTTTCTTTGTATCCTCCAGGTGACCCAACAGTGCCACCTAAGACAATGTATTTGATGTACCTTATCGGAGTGTCAGTGGTTATTATTCTGCTTATCCTGGTGCTGGGGATGCTAGCAGCCAAGAGGAAGCATAAACATGGTGTTCTGTGGCTGCCTGATGGCTTTTTGGCCAGTAAAAATGACAAGAGGAGAGAGCCTGTTGGACAAGATGACTTTGACATGAAGTAAGTACATATACAGACGAACAGCTTGTGTTGTAGAGTATTTAAAACAGGATATATGATAACAGCTACTGAGTCCGAATTGATACCATAGTTAAGTGTAGGGTGTCTCAGGTGATACAGATAAAATGTGTGCAGAGGAAGTGAACAGATACTATTCTTATTGTTAATAGTAGAAGTTTTTTCTATAGATACTGTATGTTATATGGTTGGAACAGCTCAATAGCCTCTGGAGAAGACTGTATTTGTACCGGACTGTAGTTGTACTTGTGTCATATCAGGAATTTCAAGACCCAGGATGGAGCCATGATTGATGGAGGTCAGAGTCAGAGGTGGCTTGATGATGAGGTCCCATCCAAAAAGCCAAGAGTAAGTGAATAGACAAAGAAAAACAGATGGTCCAAATCAAGCTTTTAGAATGGAGCAGTTACAATTAAACTGGGTAACAAATGTTTAGAACATGAGGAAAGGTTTTTTGGTTGTTAGGAATATTTTTTTTCAAGTTCTGTTGCTTCTTTTATAGACTGAGGACAAACCCTTGTTGCCCATTGCTATGGATGGAGGAATTGACCGAAGGGAGTGGACCCTGCAGCACCGAAAGGCTGCCGACATCACGCTCACTCCTCCACAAGCCGACCTGGACGCTGATTGTCTGGATGTTAATGTCAAAGGACCTGGTGAGAAAATTTAAACTTCTAGAGTACTAGATCTGATTCCTTTCTTAATGATTTCCTTTAATAATGAGTTTCTCCTCTCTCAGATGGCTTCACCCCGCTGATGTTGGCATCACTGCGTAACGGTGGAGGCCCAGACTGCAGCCTGCATGGAGAAGAGGAGGAGGAGAGCGGAGGAGATGAACCAGGGCCGAGCATCATTTCAGACCTGATCGCTCAGGGTGCTTCATTGATGGCCCAGACAGACCGCACAGGAGAAACAGCGCTCCACCTGGCTGCTCGATATGCCAGAGCTGACGCTGCTAAGAGACTTCTGGACGCCGGAGCTGATCCCAACGCCCATGACAACATGGGCAGAACTCCTCTGCATGCTGCCGTGGCAGCTGATGCCCAGGGAGTCTTCCAGGTGAGACAAGTGTCAGAGCTTGGAACTTGACCTATAAACTGATAACTCGCTCTAAAATCTGCTTCTTGAACGCCTTTCATCATTATTCATCATTTTTCGCACGTCTGTATCTTCGTCATCTCCCAGATTCTGATCCGTAATCGTGCAACAGAACTGGATGCTCGGATGAATGACGGCACTACTCCCCTGATCCTGGCAGCCAGACTTGCTGTGGAGGGCATGGTGGAAGAGCTGATTCACTGCCATGCCGATATCAATGCAGTAGATGACCACGGTCAGGAAACCACATCTGTTTTATTTACTCCCTTTGTCAAATGTCCTCCTTTCATACTGGATGTCTCTGCTTTTTTACAGCTTGTACATTATGCACCCATTTGGACTACAACAAATTCGTTGCTTGTATTGAACCTGCAGTATTAATATGAGGAACCATGCTAATTGTTATGCTGTTCAAATATCCGGATAGGTTCAATCCATCCAAATATGACGTGTTTAGAGTGGTAAATCTAAATGACCATGTAACACTTACTTGAGTCCTTTAAAATTTAGTTAGATAGCAATTGTTAAACTGTAAGACTTTAATTTCTGGTTAACACGGATGTGCTTTGTCTTTTCTCACTGTCCCACCATTTTAGGCAAATCTGCTCTGCACTGGGCAGCTGCAGTTAATAATGTGGAGGCCACTCTTGTGCTTTTGAAGAATGGAGCCAACCGTGACATGCAAGACAATAAGGTTTGTTCTTGTGTTCTTGTATTCTTGTTTCTTTGTGCCATTTCAAACCATGTTCATTAGTTTGTGTGCAAATTGTGAAAACTGTAAATCCATTGGTGTAACAGTTAAACTTAAAAAAATAATAATAATAAATATATGTATATGTGCATATATTTTTATATGTATGTATGTGTATATGTATGTGTGTGTATGTATATGTATATATATTTATATATGTATATGTATAGTAAAAAAGAAGATACTTCAAAGGAAAAGGACTCAAGTAAAAGCAAAGCCACCCATTTCAGAACTACTAAAATAAACTGTATGTCGTAGTATATTCATTATTATCTGTGTTTCCCTCAGGAGGAGACCCCGCTCTTTCTGGCAGCCAGAGAAGGCAGCTTCGAGGCAGCACAGGTTCTCCTTGACCACTACTCCAACCGTGACATCACTGATCACCTGGATCGGCTGCCACGTGATACTGCTCAAGAACGTATGCATCATGACATAGTCCGCCTGCTGGACCAGTACAATTTGGTGCACAGTCCACACAACGGGCCTAACCACATGGGTGGAGGAGGAAACTCTGTTATGTGTGGGGCCAATGGAGCGGGCTTCATAGGCATGCGCCCCGGACCACAGGGGAAGAAGAGCAGGAGGGGTGGAGGTGGGGCGAAGGTAGGAGGTGTTGGCGGGGGAGCTAAGGAGTTGAAAGACATGAAGGCGAAGAGAAGAAAGAAGCCTGCTGGAGGCGAGGGTCCAGGTGTGGCTGCTGGAGTGGGAGGAGGAAGTGGAGGAGGTACAGGCGGAGGGAGCGCAAATGGCGTGAAGGCAGCCGGAGGACTTCCAGAGAGCTCTGTCACCATGTCACCCGTTGACTCCCTGGAATCACCACACTCATACACGGGTGATGTGTCCGGTGCCGTCTCCACAACAGCGAACTCTCCTCCCCTGCTAAGCAGCCCCACCTCCAGACCAATGCTGCCCCCTGTCAGCCACATGCTGGGACAGCAGCAGGGCTGGGTGGGCATGACCAAGCACGGCTACGGCGGCCACATGTTTGGCCTCGTACCGCACCAGATGGGGGGGTCTCACCCTGGCATGGGCCAACACCACGGCCAGGGACCGATGCTTACCCCCATGAATGTCACCATGAGCAGAGAGCAGCTTCCGCCGATCGTCACGTTCCAGATGATGGCTCCTGGAGGCGGCCAGGCTATGCTGAAGCAGCCACAGCCTGGGCAGGTACAAGTCACACAGTCCCAGGGGCAGAACCCGAGTCAAGGTCACCCCCAGCAGGCGCCAAGCCACCTCCACTGCACCCAGGGAATGATGTACCAGATACCTGAGCAGATGAGCATGACGCACGGGCTCTCCCACACCCTGCAGCATCCACACACCGTCAGCCACGGAGTGATCGATGGCCAGTCTCGACCGCTGCCCTCATATCCGCCCATGCAGAGCCCCGTGGATAAATACCCCACGCCACCCTCCCAGCACAGTTACGCAACCGCCGGCTCTGAGGGCACCACCCCTGGCCACTCTGCCCATCCACCCAGCGAGCACCCGTATCTCACTCCTTCACCAGAATCCCCAGACCCTTGGTCGTCCTCGTCACCTCACTCCAACTCAGACTGGTCTGACGTCACCACCAGCCCCACCCCTCTGGGGAACCCCCACCACGCACTGCCAACATCACACCACACACACATTCCAGAGCAGGTGCAGCCGCAGCCGCAGCCGCAGTCGCAACAGATGCAGCAGGCCTCTCAACAACCTCAGCTGGGAAACATGCAGGTGTTTGCGTAGACTGACTGTGGGATTCTGTGTAGTTAAATAACACGTAATAACTCATTCAATGCTTTTCTCACCTCTTTTGTTAATTCTCTTTGTATGTTCTTTATTATTATCGGCCACCTCCCCTTTTATGTTTCCTTCTCTTTGCACTTAAGAAAACTATGTCTATAGTTTCTAAAACATCATTGAGTATTATCAGCTAGATATCAAAGTTCTCGATACCAAAAATCATGGAGTTAGCTGTCTGTCATAAGCTAAAAATCATTTTTTCCCATTTAGTTCTATTATCCTCTGGTCTCTGTCGACTGAGGCAGGACTCTTTCTTCTCCGCCTTTGACACAAACTGTTCATCGAGGGATAACGGGAACTGCCGACCAGATGGTGTTCAGCTGGTTTTGCATCAGAATAACTGTTAGGATGGACACTGAGTCAGAACTGCAGACATTCTGTATTGATATTTTCTGTTTTGGAGGACATAGTTATTTTTTTCTGCTATATGCAGGGGTGAAAGTAGACTGGTACGGTCCAGTACTGTTTACCACTAAAAGACTCGATGGCGGTGCGCAGTACCGGAAAGAGGGGAGAGCAGCTGCCTGGCAAAGCTCGCATTCAAAACCAGTCATGGTCGCACTTTCAGCAAGAAAACACATCTGATAACATTCTGTCATCATAACAACGCTCTGTCTCATTATTAATTTGGTTGTTCTGAAGTTGTTCTGAATTGCTACTGAACCGTAGTGGACCGTTTGATCCGTGCTGGACGGAGCCCAGCTGCGTTTCAGGTACTGCCAGGTAATGTGAGTGCGAGCTGCCCCCAACGCGCTGCAGCTCACTAATATCCATGTTAATATCCACACATTGCTATACACAATGTCAAATGTTTCTAATTTCTTTCTACTCCATACAGGAATTAAAGTCTTGAAAAGTTTGTTTTCAAGGATGCATGAAGGTTGTGGTAGTAGTACCGGAAAGAATTAAAACTACCTTCACCCCTAGCTATACGCTATCCTTATATGATGTTTAATGTGATAAACCTGCCAAAACTAACTCCTCTGTGAAACCATTCAGTCTACTTTTTTAATATGTTGGTTTCATTCAGTTGATGCTTTTATTCTCAAAGCAAGACTACCTAGTTGGTGCCTTATTTTTTTTTCCATTCATACATTGTTTTTTTTTTGTTTTTGTTTTTGTTTTTTTTACTGTGCTAAAGGGGGAATTTTATAAAAGGCTCTTGCAACCTTAGAAAGACAAACCAAAAAAAAAAAAAAAAAAGTGGAAAGACATGGACACAGAGGCATCTTGTTATTAAACACAGTGAATATACTATTATTTTGAAGGCAGTTACAGTTACAGAAATACACAAGAGTTGTTTGGAAACCCGAGTCAGTTTGTGTGGCCACATTCAAGTCCTGACAGAAATGGTGCCACTAAACTTCCTGTGTTGTTGAGGGATTCATTCAAGAGGTTTGACAAACTTTATGCAAAAACATACATTGGTTTTGTCAAACTCTTTGTTACAGTTGTGCAACCAGGTTTAGTTTGTTGTATTATGAAATGTACATAGACTTACAGTTCTAGCATGTTCTGCTTGTCATTACTGAAGTTAATTTGGCAGACGTGTTGACCCTTTATTTTTTTCTTTATATGAATACTGTTAGCACTTCTTGAATGATTCTGAATGTTACAGAGGTACATGTTTTTACCTTTCAACTGCCTCTTTTCTAAATAGATTCTCCTCCGAAATCATTTAACCAGTTTTGCCTTTCGCTTAATTACAATCAGTGTATCTCTGCACCTTTTTAAATTGTCATGATTCATAAACCAAGTCTGGAGGTGAGTAAGGTTTGATAAAGGTTAGTGGGGTTTTTTTTTGTTTTTGTTTTTGTTTTTTTTACTGTGCTAAAGGGGGAATTTTATAAAAGGCTCTTGCAACCTTAGAAAGACAAACCAAAAAAAAAAAAAAAAAAGTGGAAAGACATGGACACAGAGGCATCTTGTTATTAAACACAGTGAATATACTATTATTTTGAAGGCAGTTACAGTTACAGAAATACACAAGAGTTGTTTGGAAACCCGAGTCAGTTTGTGTGGCCACATTCAAGTCCTGACAGAAATGGTGCCACTAAACTTCCTGTGTTGTTGAGGGATTCATTCAAGAGGTTTGACAAACTTTATGCAAAAACATACATTGGTTTTGTCAAACTCTTTGTTACAGTTGTGCAACCAGGTTTAGTTTGTTGTATTATGAAATGTACATAGACTTACAGTTCTAGCATGTTCTGCTTGTCATTACTGAAGTTAATTTGGCAGACGTGTTGACCCTTTATTTTTTTCTTTATATGAATACTGTTAGCACTTCTTGAATGATTCTGAATGTTACAGAGGTACATGTTTTTACCTTTCAACTGCCTCTTTTCTAAATAGATTCTCCTCCGAAATCATTTAACCAGTTTTGCCTTTCGCTTAATTACAATCAGTGTATCTCTGCACCTTTTTAAATTGTCATGATTCATAAACCAAGTCTGGAGGTGAGTAAAGTTTGATAAAGGTTAGTGGGGTTTTTTTTTTTGTTTGTTTGTTTTTCTTTTTTTTTGTCTTCCTTCTTAAAGTTGATTTTGTTCTGTGACTGCTCTGTAAACAGACAATCATTCACTGTTTTACATCTGAAAAAAAGGAACATCAGAGTCTCTAAGACCAAATTTTTTTTTATTCAGCCAAAAATGTGTCATGTTCAAGTTTCTGTTGTTTTTTTTTTCCCTTGTTTCCTTGCACAATCTCTAAAAAATCTCAAAGAAAGTGAGACACGCAGCACACACATCCTTGTAGCAAGAATTGTCATCTTTGCTTTGAATTACTAATGTGAGTGTCTGTTGAATAAACCAAATTATTGTTTTGTCAATATTCCCAGTGCCTGACATTTCAGGGCTTTATTCTCTGTACTTAGGATGTCCCTTCACAAGAAAACGTGCTGTACATCGAGATGTCAGTCAAAATCTTTAACAAGAATTGTGCATGTAAGGTCCCATACATATGCAAGGCTATGTGTCTATTTTCTGTATATATATATTTTTTAATGTACTATCTTTTGTTAACCAAATAGCCTATAATATACATGTCATATGAAGTAGTTGTCACCATGTTTGTACTGGATTAGGTAGAAGACTAAAACTGATAAAGTATGTTCTCTGTTGGGGAAAAAAAGAAAAAAGATCAACCGAATGTGCTTCCTGAAATAAAGCCCGGATCTTCATAGATTTCCAGACTTGTGCTTTTCTTTTTTCTAAGAAAATGAAATATACCGTTTACTCATCATCTTTACACACAGTGCTTGTGTTAGTTTTGAATCTTGTGTATGATGGTTTCACAGTTACAACTTTAACAGATGCTTCTGATTCAATCAGAGCAATTTTTTTCTGCTGAATCAGCTCTTCAGTCTTTTAATATAAGAACAGGACAGCAACATGATTCCATCATTAAATTTTATAGTGCCAGTCTGTTTATTAGAAGAAGGAATACAGATTTCATAAATAATCATGGGGTGTATTTTAACGAAAGGAAACAAAGATATACAACTTAGGACTGGCCTATCATACCTAAAGGATTTTTTATATATTTTTTTCAGTGTACCTGACATTGAAAAAAAACTTTAGAAACAAGAAATCTTAGTAAGAAATCATCAATATTATTTTTTTTTATCATATAAATCTGCATCAGTTTGACATTTGATAGTAAAACAAGTTTTGCACACCCCGAACACTTAAAAGCAGCCGCGCCAGTCATGAACGTTAATCATGGTAAGTTTCATTCTGCACTGTCCCATAAAGGTAAGTACTGTACTTTTCCTGATTCACACAACCAGTTAATAAAAGCCCTGAACAGTCCTGTTAGTTCTACGCTTCAGATCAGACTCCACAGCTCCCGCTGAACACGGCTCCTTGCAGTTCGTTTCTAGTCCAGCAGGTGGCCCCCGAATCTCCCAGGAAGCCCCGACGAAGCGAAGAAGAAGAAGAAGAACCCTGTACACGGAAGTTAGTCGGGACTCTACATGCATGAGATTTTTTTTTTCCTTTAATGGCTTCTCTCGTCGTATAATCTACTTTTTCCTCCCGGCGCACGGTTGACCCGTAAATGGCGGTGAAAGCGACGAGCCTGTGCAGATGATGAGCGGCTACCAGCGGACGGTGGATCAGCAGAAGGGTCGATGGACGCCAGGAGCTGAAGTGCAGCTGTTTTGACAGCTGGGTCGAGCCTCCGGTACCTGGTCCGTGGGTCTGACCGAGAGAGAGCTGCCGAGAGCGGACGAGACCCGAGGCTGGGACCCGAGACGGGACTTTCATTTATCTGCGTCTGTCAAGAGAAAGAGAAAGAGACGAGGGACAGTGAGAGCTCAGTCAACGACTGCTCTGTGAGTTCAAACCAACCAACCAACCAACCAACCAACCAAACAACCAAACAAACAAACAAACAAACAAACAAACAAACAACTCTTTTTGTGTCTAAGAATTTTCTTCCAGTTTTCGCCGTGGTCTCGAATTTCCCTCCCGACACGAATCACATCTCTAACTTCTTGCACTGTGTCTTTATGGTCTCGTTTTTCCCACGGCCAGCCGACCACCGACCCGTGGCCATGACTTCGTCCCGGCTGAAGTACCTCTCCCTGGGCGTGCTGGTGTTCCAGACCACCTCCCTGGTCCTCACCATGCGCTACTCCCGGACCCTGCAGGCCGAGGGCCCGCGGTATCTGGCTTCCTCGGCCGTGGTGGTGGCCGAGGTCATGAAGATCCTCACCTGTGTTCTGCTCGTCTTCAAGGAGCACAGTGAGTCAACATCGCCTTAAGGATAAGGCTGCAAATAACTAATCGTTTTCATTGCTTTCTTCTTTATTATATTGGTCAATTGATTTTTTTTTTAAATCAAAGAATCACTTGTGAGGTCTAAAAATTGCAGAAAGAGGTTTAAAAGCAAAATTCCACAATTTCTGAGAACCCAAGTTGATGTCTTTTGATTGCTTTTGTTTTATGACCAACACTCCAATAACCTGAATACCCTCCGATACATCAGCGCTGGTATACAACAGAGAAATTCAGGAGAAGCTGGATATTTGGGGTTATTTCCTCAATAAATGACTGAAATGATTCTTCAAAAATCAAAATGATTGTTGTTGAATTTTAAGAAATTGACCCATACTCACAATATAACATTTAAAAAAAAAAACACACGTGTGATATTGAGAGGTGTCGATCAGGTTTGTCGGGTTACCAATGTTGCACTGAAATGAAAAAGGAAACCGGGACGATTGTATTCGGGAGGGTCAGTTTTTATGAATTGCTTCTGTCCCCCTGCTTGATGGGAAAAAGCATGTTTACTTAAGTAGTTATACAAAACAAGCCCCCAGTTGACGATAAAGTGAACATGCAGACTTTAACACATCATATACAAATGACCTCAGCATCCTGTTAAAAAGACACTGCAAACCAGTTCTACAGCTGATTTTAATTCCTTTACATACTGCCAGACTGGACGAAAAATATACCAGCTGCTTTGTTTTCATTCCTCAGGCTACAGCATGCGAGCTCTGAACAGCGTCATGCGACAGGAAATCGCCCACAAACCCATAGAGACACTGAAGCTTGCGATCCCCTCCGGGATCTACACGCTGCAGAACAACCTGCTGTACGTCGCCCTGTCCAACCTGGACGCAGCAACCTACCAGGTACAGACGGGGGCGGGTTGGGTTCGGAGGCCACGTGTTAGAAAATCATATGTGTGAATCTGAATGAAGCACAGGGGCTGATGTGTCTTTCTTAGCCTTTCAGCAATTAGCACATTGTTCTTGTTCATGGATTATTTTCTGTTTTTGCACCTTCCCTCCATCAGGTGACGTACCAGCTGAAGATCCTGACCACTGCTTTGTTCTCTGTGTCTATGCTGGGCCGCAAGCTGGGCGTTTACCAGTGGCTCTCTCTGCTGATTCTTATGGCTGGAGTGGCTCTTGTGCAGGTCCGTTACAGCTTCACATCTCTTAAACATTAACGGCTTGTAGAAATTAATGTGTTTTCACCATCACGGGAAACAGGCCAAAGAAACTCCTCTAAGTGGTTCCCCTGGATGGAAAATAGCAAACATGTAGTAACATCTGAGTGATTTTACGAGTAGCTGCATGTAAATGGAGCCCTTTTAAGTGAATGGGTAGACTTCGCCTCAGGGTTGTACAATACAGAATTTTAACAGAGCTCCAGGAAGATTACTTGTCTTAATTGTGGAAGGAACTAGGACTATGGTGACAGAGGCAAGCTAACAGAACTGTTGGGTCTGGAAATTAAACATTGCAGCTCTCGATGTAGCTTATAAAAGAGAAAATATAAACAAAAAATATATCCCTTTGCTTTTGCTTTAATCAATGTGTAACTTCTGCTTGTAGACAGATGAACAAAAGAAAATACCTAATAAAGGGAGGATTACCTTGGTTATACAAAGGTGAAATGAGTAAAACAAAATAATGAGGCCTGAACTAAATCACTGAATAAACATTGGCCACCAGTGGTTATGAAAGGTGTGCTGATGAAGGATGAAATCTCAAATGAGGGAAGACAGTTCTGAAATGACCTCGTCCTCCTCTTTGACAAAACAAATGCCAGAAAATGCCAATCAGATAGTAATACACCGGATGTGATCTTAATGTGCTTATGCACAATGGAGGAGGAGGAGGAGGACATGAAGCTACACCCTCATAAATCTATAGAATCAGCCAGGCAGAAACGTTCTTCTCCCCATTGCTCCAAGTGTAACCAGCTGAGTGCAGGGATGTGAGTGTGGTTTATCCATGATGCCCCCTGAAGGCTGAAATAATGGATCCATCACATCAAATATGATATGAACCCACAGCCATTGCAACTGTTGTCAAAAAGTGTCACTTACAAACAGAAGATGCCTTTGTATGTATGTCAGGTTCCCAGCATCAAGATTCAGAGAGAGAGAGATTTGAGTGTGATTGCCAAGACTACATTTCATCATTATTTTACCCAAAACATTAGATACACATAGTTTTATGCAAGAAATCATCATCTTAAATTGACACACTGTGTAGCACTATTTCTGTTTGCAGCAAAAAAAAAGCTTATTCACTAGCTTGCAGAGAGCTGAATAGGAATGTTGATAAAAATCACATCTGTCACTTAGATTCAAGTTTACAGCCTGCAGAGGGTTAGTTTAGCTTAGCACTGAGACTGGAAACAGCCTGGTTCTGTCCAGAGGTAACAAAATCTGTCTACCAGCACCTCGAAAGCCTAAATGATTAATAGGTTTTATCTGGTTTGTTAAATCTGTACCTTTACAAAACCAAAGATTTAAAACAAGTTGATTTTTATAGGTGGAAACATAGAGCGTATAACAGTCCATTTGTTTTCTTTATTCCCACTTTGTATAATATTTTGTGGTGACCTTGAGTATTTATATTTATACTCTTAACTTTTAGATCACTTTTTTAGTTCAGACTTTTAACCAACAGAGGTTCATTACTTTGACCAAATCCACTGAGGAAGACGATGGGATGCAGTTGAAAGTGCCAGCTTTACCTATTTACCTATTTATTTATTTATTTATTTATCGTCCACTTACAAGCCATGCTGGTCAGTCAAACTGCAGCTCATGGTCTTCCTCTGAAGGTGGGGATTGCTGCTAATAGATAGCTTCTGGGACTTTGCTTTCAAATCTGAAATAAAAGCTCTATCAGGATCCAAGTCTTTCTCTCGTGCCTGTAGTGGCCCTCCGAGTCAGCTGCAGCTCCGGAGAAGGAGGCCCTGTCTGCAGGCTCCCAGTTCGTGGGCGTGACAGCTGTTCTGGTGGCATGCTGCTCCAGCGGGTTTGCTGGTGTCTACTTCGAGAAGATCCTGAAGGAGAGCAAACAGAGTGTCTGGGTCCGCAACATCCAGCTCGGTCAGTGTTTGTCAATCGGTCAGGTGTTTAGACTGTTTAGTCTCAGAAGAGCGCACCAGGTATTCCTAGGTGAAAAATGTCAAAGATCAATGTGTTACGATGCTGAAGTCAGAGCTATAAAGCTCCACAACCATTTTATGACATTTGATTAGTGCACTTCCATCAGTAGGGCAATGCCACTGTGAGATGTTGTTGGAAACAGCAGCATGTCTCTTAAGTTAGCTCTTGTGTAAAATTTCCTTTCTTCCCTGCACAGAGAGCCAGCTGGGCTTTTTTCCCTCGAAGCTTTTCTGTTAAGATGAACTTTCCTGTCTAGTTTATTTTTACCCTGGAACACGTCAGGCATGTGTAAAGTGTCCTGGGATTCCTGGTGTGAGCTTGGAGCCTTTCCACCTGAGCAGTGAGGAAAATGCTCCGCTTTGTTTTTTTTGGTTGTTTGTTTGGTTGTTTTTTTTTAGTTTTTTACTTTTAAAAGAGATGCAACAAATTTGGAAAAAGAGGAAATTAAGATTTAGTGTTGAAACCATTAGTTTCTAATCTATCAGGAATATTTATAATCTAATCATTAAATTCATTTGACAAGCAAAAATGCCAAACATTTCTCTGTTTTATAGGATTGCACAGTGAATATTTTGGGGTTTTGGACTGTTCTGCTCTCACAAAACAGGCAATAATTGATTTTATTGACATCAATCAAAAATGAAAACAATTGTTATTTGAGGCCTTATTTGGGAAGTTTTTGAGAAAAGCAAAGTAGCTGGAGTATATACTGTGGTAAGATATTGACGGAACAGAAAAATAAATCATTGACTGACTGATCCTTAGCTCAATCATTCACTTCCTGTATGTGTACGTGTGTTGCCAGGGATGTTTGGCCTGGTATTTGGCCTTTTCGGGATGCTGGCCTACGACGGGGAGAGGGTGAAGGAGTCGGGAATGTTCCAGGGTTACAACACAGTCACCTGGACTGTTGTAGCGCTGCAGGTAACTCTCACTCAACCAACACTGTTGCTTTATACATTCCCCACCAAAACAGGATACATTATATTATCAAGTCTCTGGGGTAACGGACTCTTTAATTTGCTGGATCAGACTCCCTGTCTACCCGTGCAGGTCATGCCTTTGTCCATCTGTGTCTGTGTGTTTGTTGTTTCTCCAGGCGCTGGGTGGTCTGGTCATAGCAGCAGTCATCAAGTATGCAGACAACATCCTAAAAGGATTTGCTACATCGCTCTCCATCATCTTGTCAACTCTAATATCATACTTCTGGCTGCAGGACTTCGACCCCACTGGGTAAAGGAAACAGGCGCTTTCATTTCCTTTGTCTCTCCTCTGTATACATTTTATGTCTGTTCGTCTCTCCCATATTCACAATTTCTCGCACTGATTGGGTTGTCTGCTCTCCTCCACAGTGTCTTCTTCCTCGGGGCCATTTTGGTCATTGTGGCCACTTTCCTGTATGGCTACGAAAGCAAGCCGTCCCCCAATCCCAGCAGGGCGTAGGACGCTCACGGCTGGAACTACAGCAGCAGTAGGAGGTCCTGTTGAAGTGTCAAGATGAGGAGGGGAGAAGAGGACGGGGATGGAAAAAAAAAAAAAAGAGGGGAAAGGTCTATATGATACATATTGATCACAAAAAAGGAGGGGCAAAGGAGTAGGAAGCAAGGAGGTAGGCAGGGTTGGGAACAGAGGAAAGGAAAAGTGAAAAGAGAGATAAAAAAAAAAAAGCAAGCACAATGCTGTGATAGGTCTCAACCACCAAAAGTGCCTCAGCTGGGAAGAGTAACCAGTGAGAAAACAAAACTCTGTGTTTTGCTTTTTCCCATAATTATCGTCGTAGAGATAATCCTGGCACACCTCCAGAGCTGAAGAGAGATTCTCGGCAGGACCAACTGATTGTGTTCGTTTAGAAATCTGTTTGACTGCCAGTTGCTGTTACTGCCACATGCATCAGACCTATACAATAAGGGATTAAAGAGGCAGGAGCTTTTAATACTTCTTCAGTACCACATCTTTCAGAAGTAGTGTGAATTTAGCCCGAACTATTGGCTTGTTCACCTCAGAGTAGCAGTACCTAGGCTCTGACAGTCTTAAGTTGTCCCACTTTGGGCCTCTGAAAGCACATTTAGGGCCTTTTTGCCCTGAAATGTGCCTTCCCAGCCATTGTTTACACCAGAGCGGTGTACAATACAGCAACAAGCTCTGACAGTCACATGGTTTGCAAATGGTCAAGGTTAGCAGTGGGGCCATGGTTGGGGTTAGAGCTTGCAACAGAGGAGGGATTTGTACACATATTTAGAGGCCTGTTTACCTGGGAGGCACCACTCGGGGCAAAAACTCACAACTTACAAGAGCCTTTAGACCATGGTAGTTGAAAATATCCCAATTAGTATTGTTACCTAAATTATAACCCTCATGTTACGTTTTTTTCAGCTATTTGTGGAAATCATTTTTGTTGCCAGGCAACATATAGTCAGTGGGATGTCTTTGATAACATGTTCAGATCACTGTATGAATCTGGGCTGTCTGTAATCTGGGTGTATGGATAAACTGCTACAGGAATAAATTAATCTGACACCTCAGAGATGCTGTAACATTGGGGTTATTTAAAGATTGGGATTTTTGAAATGCAAAGCTTGATTATATGGTAATTTTGTAAAACCTGAAAATATATTAACCTTCGGTGTAAATAGTAGCACCATTGAAATTGTAACCTATAACTCTAAATGAATTATCTGTTAACTTATTCATTAATTAATTAGGCTTAAGTTTACATCCAGCTCCTTGAATCCTGTGCTTCCGTTGATTCCGTTGATTCAAAGTAAAAGTAATCAAAATATTACTAAATGTGGCCCAGGTAGGTCTTAACTTACTGAATTATTGATTATTGTCACATCAGACATCTGTGAAACATTATCTACATAGAAAGTAATCGTGGACGGTACACTTTGACTAGTGTCTATCCTCTGGAACTACTTTTTTTTTTTCTTGGGATAAGCGGGTATAATTAATAACTTTATTTTAATTACTGATATGTAAATCTTTTATAAAAGAAAAATGTTTCCTTTAACTTTCTGAATATGTTATGGTGTCATTGTGTGTCTCCTCCCTGATGTTTTCTGTCATCCAACCCACACATTTATGTGTTATACTTAGACTGCACCACAGTAGAAATTCATAATTATCTTTCATTCACTTCCCATGTCACCTTAGAACTACTAACTACAAGACATGAATAAATTCACTCAGACATATTTGGCATTTCTTTTAATGAGTTTAAAAACACTGCATGCAAAAGCCAGACAGTCTGAGAGAAAGGACTGTAACACGGCACAGAGTTTCATGTTCTTCATATTATAACACTGTAAACCACCATTACCCAGTCATTTTGAAACAATCACTGCATCAAACTCTTGTCAGTCAGCAGAACAAGTAGGAATTAATAAGTCGAGCTCCTCGTGAAGGGCTGTTTACTGCTCTGTCCAAGTCCTTAGGCACATCTGTTACTGTAAAAGACACTTGAGGCCCTGATACACACAGGCAGCAACAGTGTGACCTCATGGTCAAGTATAAATGTATATTTTTTTTTTTTTTACACTTCAATTGGGGCAACTTGTGAAAAAAGTTTCCGTTTTGTTTCACCCTATAAAAGCCACAATTTTCAGAATAAAATCACAGACCGATTAAAGCTCATCCTCTTTGTTTCTCCAGTTAAAAGTGCTGCTCTAGATGTTTCCCTTGATTGTCAGCATGGGCTCTTGGATGCCGTTTGCCTTACAAACTGCTCCCGTGTCCTGGCTACAATAGGCATGTTGTTAAAATATCCACTGTCCGTGATGAGTGTGTTGCAGGGCTCGCAATACACAGGCAGAACAGTCCTTTTGATGATCATGGCTGTGGTGTCGTTCTAGATGAGGTGTGTATGTGTGAGCTTGTGAAGGCTTGTTCGGTTTGCACCAAGAGTAATGAGCAGCAAGGGTAAAATAACATGGTTAAGTTCTCAGTCTGTCTTCATCTCTGTTTCACCTGGGCCAGCTCAGCAGTTCAGCATGGCCGCTTTACTGGCCTACTGTGGGCTGAGAGTGTGAGAACAGAAATACAGCATGTGGACCTGCCTGGAAAACCGTAAGCAACATTTACTCCCAGATTCAGCTTGATTGTAAGATGTTATTATTCTGTAAAGCTGCACTATGGGTTTCACTTTCAGTCAAAAAACACATTTTATAAAAGGTCTTAATGGCACAAAAGACTGAATTATGTAAACCAAAAACTGCACCAATCTTTAAAGGGTCAGTTCGCACCCCCCTGCCCCCCCCCAAAAAAAAACAAAAGCATAAATTCCCTACTTATTTTTAGAAGTATCTAACAATGTATGCAGATAGATTTGCTTTTATTTTGGCAGGTTTTGAGATACCTGAGATTTCTGCCTCCACTCAAATACAATGAAGGGGACTGGAAAACCCCTTGCGGTGTTCAAAGAACAGTCCTTTTGAAAGCGTTCGATAAATTCTGTGGATGATGCAAATTATTTGTTAAAGCTACATTGCTATCGGATTTTTAGTCTAGGGCCATGGCTCCATTGTCCACCTTTCAGAGAGTTGGTTTTGTCCACCGCTTTGGTCCAGACTAACATATATCAAGAACTATTGCATTGGGTTGCCGTTAAAATTTCGTACAAACATTCATGGTTCCCAGATAGGGAATCATAATGATCCTGGATTTTTCCCCTGGAGCCACTGCAAAGCTTTTGGATTTTTATAGTCTTGTTTTGGATGGATGTGCATGAAATGTGGCACAAATTGTTGCCCCCTCATGAAAAGTTATAACTTTTCACGTAGCACCATCATCAGGCAAAAAATGTAACTTAAAAGTACTTTGCAACCAGATACCTGCCAAAATGAACGTCATTCATTAACCTTGGCTTTCTGTTTAGTGTTAATTAGTAGACAGGGTCATGAACATGTTAGCATGCTCACCTTCTCAAATAGCTCAAACCATGACTGACATGGCTATAGTCTCTGACTTACTGCACGCTCAACTGTAATTTTTCAAAGCTGTGATAGATGAAGAAATTTCTTTGACCTCTGTCGTATTGTTTGGGAGGCAGGATCTCACAGACAGATATTTCAAACCTCAGACAAATAAAATCCCAAAAATCTGCATCATCACATAAAGGTTAGAGGTAAGTGAGAAACTGTGCTTTTTTTGTAATTTGGGTGAACCAGTCCTTAAAGTTAACTTTTAATACAATCTCTGTTCTTCAATATATACTGACTGAATTAGTGCATATTATAGGTCTGTCCTCTTACAGCCACTGTTGGCAGACTCGTAAAATAAAGTATCCTCATATATAAGATTAGATGGGACATGGGGAAGGTAAAGCCATGTTTTTTTTTACTGTAGAAGGCTGTAATCAACACAGGCATCACTGGCTTTAAAAGGCAGGGCGGGAGAAGCTCTACAGCTTGGATGAACTTGCCATTTGCGATTGGAAAAAAAGAAAATCCTGCTGCAGTACGTCATTTATGATTGTGTGTGCATATGACTATATCCAAGCTGTGATTTCTACTTTTTCTGTGATATGTAAAAAAGCAAAGTAGCTCAGAGGATGCATGTATGTTGAAAATCTTTCTGTTTTGAAATCATCTTTAAAAATTATCCTACGATATAACCCATTAGTCTGTGCGTGTGTGTGTTTGTGTGTGTGTGTGAGTATGAGTATGTGAGGCAGTCTGATGTGACAAAGCAGCAAGCCTGGACCTAACCCTGGGGCTCCGTTATAGAAAACACGTGAACACAATCAAATACACACATGCCCGCACACCTACACTCACATCGTCTCTGAGAGGACATCGTACCGTGACACTTCAGCTGATATTATAGATATCTCTGTCTGCTATGAATAAACCCCACAGCAGTTCCGTCCTCCGTGGACCTGTGTGACACGTAAACAATAACACCTTTTCCTTGGTTTACACTCTTCATAGAACTTTACTGTGCAGTTACAGAGCAGGCCAGGATTATGTCACCATTAAGGCTGAAGAATCTTTTTAAAACGGGGTCTGTGTTTAGGCTTGATCTTTTCTTTCTGGGCCTGAGTAGCTACAGTACAGGTGTGTGTGTTACATCCCAGCACTGGTGGCGGATTTTCAAAGTTATACAATGCTTCGCTCAGTTGTGCCGGGCTGGAGAAAAAAGCCTGAACACCCAACAGCTTAACAGCACCAGAAGTAGAGAGCGATATACTTTCTGGATCGTCAAAGGCAGCAGTGGGGAATTAAGGCAGTTGTCCCCTCAAGATTTTACACACAAAAGACTGAAACTCTTGTTTGTGCCATCAACAGTTCACACAAGTCTTAGCCTGCTTATGGATTTTCATTTGTCTGTTTTTGTCTTTTCATCTGATTATCTCATTAGCCGTTTCACTGCAGAAGTGCCCCACTATGATATGATATAACAAACGGCCGATCAGATGCTCTCAACAATCTATTTGGGTGGTATGACGACAAGCGGCGGCCCTCTCCTCGGCCGCCACATCAGAACCTGGGCGTCATTGGCATTAGGCCTCCCCATGGCGTTAGGAGGAATGGGCTCCATGCGGGTCAGCACCCGAGGCTGTTCCTGATGCACCCGGCCCACCAGTCTGGCCCTGGAGCCCAGAGGCCGGGACGGATCCACTGCGATGTCCACCCTCATCCTCCACTTGATGGTGTGAAGCAGGATCTTTTCCCTGGACGTGGTGTTGAGCGCCACCAGCCAGGTGGTGAAGCTCTGGTCCCTTTTGATGTTAGTTAGTAAGGGTGTGTTGGATTCACTGACTGGCACGGCCCAGGTGACGCTCGGGTAGAAATTGTCGTTCATGCTGACGATGAAGCGGGACGGCTTGGAGGTGGGGCCCACTATTGTGACAGTCTCTGTTGTATTTCCATACCAGGGGTAGCTCACGCCGTCCGAGTCGCTGATTGCCCTCACCAGGCCCTCTCGCAGCTGAGGCAGCTCCCAGCTCGACCTGGAGGGAAACAGAAAGTATGAGATTGGAAACAAAGTCTTCTGGGTAACTGTATGCTGTTAATATCAAGGATACATCTGGTTATATTCTGTCTTTTTCTTTCTGTCATAAACACATGAAAAAGATCAAAACTGACAGTGAACTGATCCTACCAACAAATATTGTCAGTGTATCACAACTCTCATATGGGTCATTTGTTATGTCCACTGACCCCCATTAAAAACACATCAGCAGAAACAAGATTTTGAATTGCTGTTAATTTGCTCTTTAAAGACCAAATCATTAATTTATCCCTTATGTAAATTGCATGTATGGAACATATACTCTCATACATAATTCAAGAGTTGGACCTGTAGATAAAAAATAAACACTTTCTTGGCTGATCATTATTGAAAACAATTACTCCTGATCTAAAATAAAACACATTTTCACAGAGTGATAAAAATGGATTAATGAATTAGTTGATCATTAGAAATATATATGACTATATTGGCATTTATCAAAAATGGAAAGAAATCTAAATAACCATCTGTCAGGCAAAAACCATTTATGACAGAAAACTCAAATTTTCCGAGGTTTCAGCTTCTTGATTATGTGGATTTTCTGCGTTTCTTTTTTGGCATTTTTTAGACAAATTATCTGTTGAAAAAGAACAAATGTCTACCATTAATCCAGTTATTATCTTGCAGGCTCAAGAGACATTTATGAATGGAATGTCATTCAATTTGGGAGTGATAGTAGTACCACTCTTTTTATATTAATGGGGGCCGCAAGTCTTCTTATCCATACTAGGATGAGGAATTGCTGGCAAATTCACGTGTCTGAAGTATAAAAAGTTGAAAATTTTGGTTGACAAAAATTCTCCTATTCAGACACAGGCTTGCAGTGAGACTCCAGCTGCCTGTAAATGGTATGTACTGGTTCACTGTGAGCGGATTACCATCATTTACTTGTTGTACCCAACAGTTTGGGTCATCTGGTGGCCCCCTTCTATCTGTTTGTCCTGCTTTCATGACCGATCTGATGACAACCCACCCTAAGCCCCATCCTCTCACCCCTACACCCACTCCCTAGACTCAGCAGGATTAAACACCCCCTCATATATGCCCCCCCAGATAATGCGTGTGTGTGTGTGTTTGTGTTGTGGGGGAGGATATGTCTCCGTGGGCAATGTTTGAGTGTGAAAGCAGCAACCGTTGTTTAGCTCCTCTAATAGCAGCTTTTTTCTATTTAGGTGCCAAAGTCACAGGAACAGAATCTGTCGGTGGGCGTTCGCGTGAAAGGGGGGGGGCTGACAAGCACGGTTACCTCGCTGCTTGCACGAATGCTTCCTCCGTGCACCTCACTGTGATGCACGGGCATGAACACGTTATTATGCGGAGTGTGTACGGTCGTATGCATTGGAACCACCGACCCGGGCTATAACGCACGCATCTGAAAAGCACGGGGGCGCAACGAGTGCGCAGGTGACAGAGGTGTGAACTCACATGCCGACGTCTCCGTAGGTGTTGTAAAATTCCATCTGGGTGCACGCCTGGATCCAGCCCACCACCCACGTCTCATTGCGCGGAATTGGGGGCATCACAACCCGCGCCGAGGCTTTGAAATAGGGCGTCTTGTAGCGGAGCACTATTGGCGAGTTCTCCTCGATGACGGTCGGGCAGTGGTCTATGGTGGCGGACAGGTCGTACACCACGATGTTCTCCCGTTTGATGCGCGACTTGTTACAGGCTATGCTCTGGATGCAGCCCATGTCTGTGCAGGTGAAGGTGATGGTCAGGAGCAGCCAAGTGAGCCTGACAGGCCTGGGGAACGGCGCGGCTGACCGGGACTCTACCAGGGTCGACACTATGAGGCCGTGCATCAGATGAGAGTGTAAGGCAAAGGTGGGTGCTAGCACACCGTAGGCTCCAAATCAGAATCGCGATAAGGCTTCAGTGGGATCACAGGGAGTTTTGGGGGGGGGGGGGTGGCGGCGGCGCTGGGTCCAGTGAGAAGAGGATCCAGGTTCAGTCCCTCTGTGTCAGCGAGCCCCCGCCCTGACGACGTGTGGGCACATCAAGCAAGCTCCAGGGGGCCCCTGCTCTGCGGCTGACCCCGTACCTCTGACCCCTCCGGAGGCTGGGAGAGCCAGGAGAGAAATTCCCTGCAGGACTTAATGAAGCATCACATCAGTTTATTTATTTATTTATATATATATATCTTTCCACACGGGCTCCGACCGTATCCTCTCCGTTTCCGTGCGCCCTGTCCTCCTCAAGGATCCGACCCGTCCGCGCTCCTGCTCGAACCCGAACCCGAACCCAAGCCCGGAACCTTTGGTCCTCCTCCTCCGACCCCGAGCTGTCATGTCACAAGAGGCGTCGGGGGACCGGCGAACACCGGGGCGCCGGCAGGGGGACCCGGCGCTCGGGCGGCGAGGGTTGTTGATGCGGCACTGCACATGAGACGCTGCTGCGCTTGCTGCCGCCGCTGCTGCCTGTAGCCCGAGCGGCGGGATTACGGCTCGTCATGCCTGCCGTCTACTCGACGGGGGGGGGACCCGGTGCGACGAACCGGACCTGCGAGTCCGAGCATCTGTGATGATGAAAACAGCCTCCTCTCGCAGAGCCACAGACGGCGCGGGCGCGTTATCCGCGATCAAAACGCGGAAGGCGAAGAGCCGCAGACCCACCGACCGTAAACATCCGTCACAGCCCGATGAAAGAATTCCATTAGGGCTAAAAATAAATAAATAAATAAATAAATAAATAAATAAATAAAAAATCAGATCAACAGCCTCATAGTAACCGTGCGGTGCAGCGTGCGCCGTGTGGCATCCTCATTTGCTGAGAGCTGCGCGGCCGAGTGTCGCTGTTCAGGCTGCGTGGTGCTGAAGATGCCGAGCGGACCAATGAACGGCAGAGGGAGACTCGGGGCGTGGGAGCGCCCGCGTCTACACGGCCACGGCACCGCGACCCCTCTCCTCCATATTGGAGTGATGCTTTTCTAATCCCGTGGAGCACAAAGCGGGCGAGGGCCGGACACGGCACGGGGCGCAAGGGTTATTGGATCGGACGCAACAGGTAGCCTCGTCTCTGTCACACCCCAGAGACGGTTTCAGAGGCCGTTGAGCTCACAGGCTGTGCTCATTGAACACAGATTCATAGTCTACCGTTGCCGTCTTGCAATAAAGCATCGCATGTGATTAAATGTAAGCGACGAAGTGCCTGTAATTGTGTAGGAGAGTATTTGATTGGTTAGTGGCAGTCAGCTGCCAGCAGCATTGTGACACCTTTCAAAATAAAACGGGCCCCGATTTCATTTTAAGCAGATGGATGGATGGATGGATGGATGGATGGATGGTTGGATAGATGGACAGATAGATAGACAGATGGACAGGCAGATAGATAGATAGATAGATAGATAGATAGATAGATAGATACACAGACAAACAGATAGACAGACAGACAGACAGACAGACAGACAGACAGATAGATAGATAGATAGATAGATAGATAGATAGATAGATAGATAGATAGATAGATAGATACATCACAGCAACCATATGCCCTCAATGACGAGCTATGAAAAATGGAATACATTTTAAGTCTCAACAATACTTTAGCGGGAAAATATTGAAGTTCTTTAAACCACTTTAATAGTTGTTTAAGGAAATATCTGAGTCCACTATCACTACACCTCTAACACACACATCTACTCTCTGACATTGTCTTACAAATATTAAAAAAAAATGTTACAATACAACGACAATTGTATACAATACTTCAACAATTGTAGACAGAGTAAGCCCTGGATCCCGTTGCAAAAATGAAATTAACAGTATAATTACCAATCTCTACAAACATGAAGGTGTATAAAGTAATGAGGCCCTTTGTGGATCTATAAAAAAACAGATTTTCTGTCTATTGACGAGGTTTGGTTTGAAGGCAAAATGTTGTCAAAGTTGCGAAAAGAAGGATAGAAGTTTCGGCATAATCATCAGAGGAAAAAGTCCCCACAAATAAGACTGTTAATAAGCACAAAGTTTAAACATATATTGAGAAACTATAAAAGAAAATTATGGAGCAGACTTGTCTCTCTTGTCTTGTCAAAGAAGGCTACAGTGGTTTCACTGTTGTATAGTCGTTATTTTATGACAACTTTTACTTTGAAATCCACTTCCAAGCACGTTGTTCTTGCGTCATTTCCGGGTGGGTGGGCGCTCAGGCTGCTGATTCACATACAAGATGAAAAGCAGCGATTAGAACCTGAAAAACATAAACATGCTGATGTCCTGGACTTTGTAAACTCGAGCGCGGTGTTTCCCGTAAAGATTATCATGGTAAGTGTTGAGTTTTTATTCAGTTCGCGTCTCAGAGGCTGAGAACCGACACTTTACATGTGCTAAACGAGGCTAAACTAAACTAAAAGCTAAGCTAACGTTAGCTCATGGTAACTTGGCTGCTATTGACAAACAGGGATAGTTGACTACTTTGCCTCTAATGGTGTTATTGTAGATTAAATGACGTAAAAATGTCCGGTTTATTTACACTTGATAAACTCTAATAAGAACCAGCTATGTTTAGTAAGAGGCCACATAATCCAAAATGTAAGTAATTTTTACATCAGTTTCGCCTATGAGAAGTCAAAAATAACACCAATCGAGAGTTTAAAGCGATTTCTTCAAAATGGCCTCCTGTCTGACTAAAAGACAAAAAATCTGAATATATCTTTATAATCTGTAACCAGAAGGTATTTTATATTTCTACGAGACAAGAAGTTGGGTGGATTAATATTCTTCTCAGCTCTAAAATAACTGATCCCCTCTCCACGTGTTTTGTGGTGATGGTCTATAATGTGATTTCCTCTTTTTAGGTCCCTACAGACCTAAAAGGCCTAATCCAGAGGTTTTATCATCTTCAGTCTGAGCGAGTGGAGACATATCGGCTCTTTGAAGAGTAAGTTTGGATCTTCTAACGATAACTTACACGCCGCTGTTAAGTCACTGCGCACAAGGGTACGCATATACTTTAAATAATCGCATTTCTTCCTGTCTCTAGGTATCACTTTTCTTGATTCAAAAGCACATAGACAGAGAAAACTAAATTGTATGTGTCATAGATTTCTTCTCTTGTTTTTAATGATTTTTTTCCCCTGATGACTGTCTCCCAGAGGACATGAAGCCTACATGAGGACAGGACCTCATTATGACTTTGACCACTACAGGCAGCTAGTCCATGAGATAACACAGGCCTTCTGCGGCATCTCCAAGGAAGTGCTAGAGATCAAGGGGAGGCTGCACCATGAGTTTGACAGGCCAGACCTCTCTGAGCACATTGAAAAGCTGCAGAACAAAGAGAAGCAGAAACTTGAGCTGGTAGGAAACTCTCTTTATATGGTTAATTTTTATATCAGATATAGAGGTTGAAAGAGAGACCAGAGAACAAGAGACAGCAGCGACAAGTCAAATAAATTATATGTACAGCGTTGTTTTGATTAAACACAACGTCACTTATGTTGCAGTATGGCGGACTTAATATGTTTTCTGCTCTGACACCTCTAATTTTCAATACTGCTTGTCCTTCATATAGGAAGTGAAGGTGTGAAGGGGATTTAATCAGCAGAGCAGACATATCCAACAGCAATAAGAAAATAAACAATAGGCAACTGTTTTCCTGAAGCATTAATTTACTTTGTATTTTTGCATTAGTAAATTTCTTTCTAAATTCATATAGTATTCTTTTAATGTATAAGAAATTGTCAACATTACTTTTTAACCATGCACAAGTATCTGCAATGCCTCAATTTACTGATTTGTCTCAAACACCCTCTTTTCCTGCCATAACTAATGAAGTTTCAGATTTCTTTTGACTGAATTATCTAAAGTGTAGTTTAGTTAACAGTATTTGTTTAATGTTTGATACAGTTGCCCTCTTTCACCACTAGAAGGCAGAGTTCTCCTGCAAAACATTTTCTAGCTACTCTTCCTCCTAAAGCAGGTTTTTGACACTGTCTTGTTGAGGATTCAGATTTGTTTTATATGTTGGAGGCTTGATCATAAATGTGTCAAGTGTATGACCCAAAATGGAAGAAAACTGTGTATAATGCTACTTAGGAGAAATATTTGCGTCCTTTTGTGCCAACCTGGCAGTAAACGCCATTTCAGTTAAAATCTGACAGTGATGCTAGAGTGTTTTTTCAAGTAGTTCTGCTTCGGTTGTGTTCAAGTCTTTGACATGAAACCTGCAGTCTGTCTGCTGATTATGGCTGAACACAGTTTGAGTCAAACTGATGTTAAAATGTGAGCCGCTTCGGTTGTTCCCCACATTCTTGAACAGTCCGTGTCTCCTACATCTGGTGTTCAGCGCTGATGTGTAGCACTTTTGTATTAAGTTTTACACTCCTTTATAATAATAACTCAGCTCCCCTCTGCCAGTAATGTTATAAAGCTTCTATTATCTCAGAGTTCCTCCTCCGTCTCTGCTCCATCCTCTGCTGATGAATGGTTTGCATAAATCTTATCTGATGTGCCTTCTCAACAGACAGCCAAGCTGCAGCTGGCCAGGCAGCGGGCCCAGGATCACCCGGAGGACGAAGGCTGTCAAGAAAAGATTCAGGAGATCAAGCACGAGTAAGAGCAGCTATTACCAACCCTGCGTTTACTACATTAGTTCCCCGCTGACCCATCCATTCACTTGCTTTCAACCTGCTGTCAGCATGCAAAACTGCCCAGGGGCTCATGTGCTTCCAATGTAACTCTAATTTAATGATCTGTCCTTTATTACCACTGTAATTAAATTTCATTGGATTGGATTGTCAGTTACTAATTAACCACTGTTTACTCCAAATAAATTTGTGCCTGTGTTCTTCCCTTGTCCAGAATCATCAAGAACAAAGAGGCTCTGAGTGAGATCATGCAGGACTTTAAGTATGACTCCGAAGAGAGTGATTGACAGGTGACTCCCCGGGGCCCGTAGCCGCTCCCTCACATCACCAGACAGCAGGGCTGACAGAGCAACTCGGCCCTGCTGTAACTTCCATCTTGGATTCCTCAGCTGCACTTATCGATCCCCCCCTTTGACTCCACCCTGCTAGCTGCTGCAGTCTTATTCCACCCAGGGGGCTTTTCACAATTTGTGTGTGTTTGTGTTTCCATCAGTGTTTGTGTTAATGTATGTCTCAGCAAAAAGAAAACATGCTTATGTTGTAATGAAACTGATGAAATTTATAAATACTTAAGCTCATCCATCTTTGCTTTTGATACATTATATTTTTTGAATAATAAAAAAAACCAAAAAACTTTCCAAGATATTTTCTTCACACTTATACACATTTCATACAGTCTTTTTCAGACTTAATGACCACAAGTACATAACTTAGACAAATCCACATTCCTTAAATACAAAGTTATAAAAATATATAGTATCAAAACACAATATGTACACTTTACAGATAATGGGGCCTTAGTTAATTAGGTTTTAATCACATCACTAATTCTGCAGTTTAGAAAGATCTAAATTTAACTATAATGATGGTAGAAAACACCATTTTGATGTTTGATTACAGGCTCTGTAAATGTAAATTTCACATTCAGATGTGTTTGGAGATTTAGAAAAGTACAAAACTGTTTGTTAACCTTAACAAAAAAACCCAAAACATTTCTTGACCTGTAAACACATATCCATATTTCGTGCTTGTTCCACATTCCCTCTTGTTACTTTCAATGAAATACATTGATTTATTTTCCACATGCTTGAGTAATGCTTTGTTACAATTTGATTTCAAAATAGCATTTAAGACTTGTATATCTTACATTAAGTTAATAAAAAGTCTGAACTATTACCATAACTTCTTATTTCTATATAGAATAAAAGTGCAGTTGCTGAGGCCCTAAATGTTAGTTTTTGTGCAAAGACAGATTTGGCCAGTGGAAATGGCAGAGAAAGGCTGCATTGTCTCACTTCAGTTATCTTCCACTCGGGCCCTTTAAACTAAAGGCTGATGACCAAACACTGCAGTATCCCTCAGCCGGGGCGTTGGACCTCTCACACAGCTGAGACGCTCAGGGCCAGTTATCTGTCAGTGTTTCTTGACACTGTTCTTAAACACCACAGTGGTGCCGAGCAGCGGTGCTATGAATTATCGTCCTGTCGAATCTGAAAAGACAAAAGCAGATGGTTCACACTGGGATAATTCAATGGGAAAACCATGTAATTTATAATCATCAGGATAACTGCTCTGTCTGGTCTCCACTTTTTCTCCCCACCTTCCTTTGCATCATCTCTTTCTTATTCTCTGTGCATCGTTCCCAGCTCCCCGCTACCTTGCTCTCGAGGTAATCAATGGGAGCCTGTCACGCTTTGAGAACAAAGACATTATTCAGGCGACAGCGTGTGCCCTATAAAGCACAAAAAACCCGGAGACTGCTGAGCTAATTGAGTCAGGTAGAGTGAAGGTTTCTGTTAGTTCAAGGGCTGGGCAGCAGAGGATGTGGCTGAAGGATCTGAACTCTTCACAAAGTCACATAAACACAGAGGATGCCGGGACTCTGCGTGCCATTTGGCCTGAGTTATTTCTGTGAATGGGGTTCCTCGTGCCAAGAGAAAACAGAACACAAACGGACCACATTACAGCGAACTGTTAATTACATTTACATGTTCATTTCTCTTTGTTGTGGTCATCAGCTTAAAGATCAGAGGTCTACATCATTAAAATATGTAATAAAATCAGAGTGCATGACTGAGAGCATATCTACTTTTATGCTCCCACTTCTGGGCCACTAAAAGTCAAAACCACACATTTTAGCTGATCATAAAGTATGGACTAAAACTTCACAGAGCCCAGCCAGTTCATGAGAAATCAGTCCTGTGTGTGTGTGTGTGTGTGTGTGTGTGTGTGTGTGTGTGTGTGCGCGTGCGTGTGTGTGTGTGTGTGTTTGTAAAAATGCTGACCACATGCTATAACAAAGGCTGGGTTAGAAATTCAGTTGAGGACATCACTGCGGCAGTGGTTGTTAGTGCATGTTAGTGAGAGTGGCTCAGTGGAGATAATGAAAAGAGAGAATTCTGCTTACCTACCTGGTTGCGCGTTTTGTGCGATTTCTGCAGCCACACCCGCCACTGATCATACAGTTTGATTGACATGCCACTGCAGCCGTACGCGTGCTTGCGGACCCAGCCGAAGAACTGCTTGAGTTCCCGCCGCAGGGTGGAGTTATTCTCACCGGGCTTAGGATCACACGAGCCGCTCTGCAGGCGCTCTAGGAGGGGGGGGGGGGGTGAGGAGGAAGGAGGGTAGAGACGAAGTAAAGGAGAAGTGAAGGAAGAGGTGAGAGAGAGGAGGGAGGATGAGAGAACAGCGTCAAGGTTATAGTTAGGACAAGTGTTAGCAGGAGCTGGTGTGTGGATCCACTTAGCCTGTAATGCATCGCTGCAGATGTGACTGACATGTTTCACCTTTGATATGATTTCATGCAGTCAAAATTTTCTTCCACCAAAAACTACAATTAAAGAATGAAATTCAACTGAAAACACGCAAAGAAGATAAAAATACACCATGATACGGACAACTTTACTCTTTTAATAAATAAGGACCATTTTCAAAGTGGTATCAGACTTTTGGACAACTGTAAGTTGTTAAACTACGAGTAATTATCATTTTCTCCTTTAATTCATCAATCCACGTGACTATTCTTTGACATGTTTTAATTATCGTATTGTTTGGGGGGTTTTTTACATAATGTATCGATTCCTCTCTGGAAAGCAGTTCTGAGAGTTTTAACCTGGTGAAATATCATAACTGAATTGTTTTTAGTTATGCTAGCAGCTCTAGGAACAGCGATATCAATCTGTCTATCAGGTCAGTTCTTCCACCATTTTGGTGCAAACTAAAGTATCTTTACATCTAAGGGACGGTTGTCCATTAAATGTTGTTCAAACATTCACGTTCCTCAGGTGATAGACTGTAATAACTTTGGTGAAATCCTGATTTCTCATCTGGTGCCAAATTTCCATGATTTCCACACTATGATTCCACAATTGCAAAAATAATGACATATCCAGCATCCTCACCTATATTTTTTTTGTTGCGTGCTAATTGGCAAATAATAGCATGCCAACATGCTAAACTAAGATGGTTGATGATTCAAAGTAGGTTTTGAGTATGTAGTGTGCTCATAAAAAAAAGTCTGACAAAATAAAGCATACTGTATATAAACTATTGATTTGGGACACGGCAATGGTGAACATATGTACTTAACATCAGCATGTTAGTGTTATCATTGTTACCATGCTGATATTAGCACTTATATCAAAACATAGCCTAATGGAGCAGCTAGCATGTCTGTTGACTCTTGTTTATGATTAATCTAATCATTGTTTATCTCATGAAATGTCAAAAATAATGAGAAATGCCTTTCATAACTTACCAGAGTTTGATATTTTGTAGAGAGTTAGAAAAGAATTATTTTTCTACCACCAGATATAAAATTGGCTGAATAATTGACACTAAAACATTGCTCTGGTGCATATTTAAAAGTAAATTAACAAAGAAGAGAATTCTGCATGTCTCTATTTACCAAAGCTTCAAGGGAAGACAGAGTTTTCAACTGAACACTTGAGATGTTATTTAATTTCCTAAAACAAAATGTATAGTGGACTAGAGTTTGATATGAGCAGAAATGTTTGTCAGTTTAATTTCCTAAACTGTGGTGGTGTAATACCATACTTGGATGTCTGTGGGTGAAAGGCTAATGTAAAGTCCTACGTCTGCCACAATCAATTCTCTAGGCAAACAACAGAGCCCGATAACAACTTCCTGCCTCTTCCACATAACCTATGTAACTCATTATCTGCTCCTCCTGCTCTCAAACCTGCTTCCACTCAAGCTTTATAGGCCTTTTGTGTGCCCCTAACAGACAACCAGCTTTTTAACTTGATCAATCTTTGAAGCAGACAACCAAAATCTATCAAATGTCCCCCCGGCTCTTTGCAGTTCCTCTTAATCCTCTGCTTGGAGATCTCTATCAAGGTATCTAGCCTATTGATGTTTGGTTTCTCCCGGATCACATGCGGTTTAGATCTGCTTGTTCAGGATGTTGAATCTGGGATAAGGACATTGTTTTTCTGGCTTTAATTGGCAATGAAAAGTTGATTATTAGAAAGGAAAGAATGGCGGAGATTTGTGGGCATCGCAAATGTTTTGGAACATCTAAAAGCCATTTAAGCCATGTCACAGCCAAGGAAAGGAAAGACTACAATTCTATTTTTTAACATTTGGTGGATTGTGTCGGGGCTGTCCACAAAGCACAAATGCTGTTTTGTTCATACAGTCTTATATCAAACTTTCTGCAGTGTTTCACATTTGCTTTGCATTTGCATTTTGCAGCCATAAAACAAATCCTGAAGTTTTACTTTTACTTGGAAAGACAAAAAGTTTATCAAGGAATGTCTGACGTTATTTTTCTTTTTTTATCATGTCCTCTGTGAACGTACCACTGTTGGGAGTGGAGGCGGCAGTCGGATGACTCCAGTCACTCCAGATTCCAGCCTTCCTGGAGCCATAGATGCCCACTGGGTTGCACCTCACCTGGACAAAATAGACGGTTCCAGGACGGAGGCCTGCCAGCCGACATGATGTCTGGTTACCAGCATCATCCACCACCTGAGTGAGGGCGCAAAAAGACAAAGAGGATAAAGAAAATACTAGTGGATCTGTAGGATAAGGAGAGAGTCAAAATCCATCCAACATACTCGCAATACACACTGATCAGGAATTTTTGCTGCATCTTTTCTCTCCGTTTATTTTAATGTTTTACACTCCCTCTAATGTAGATTAAAAGTGTAATCTAATTTTGTTTCACCAACATTTTGAATGTAGTCTGGATAAAAGAGGCTTCACTAGAGTCAGTCAGGGTTTTCACACTAGATTTTCCTTATAACGAAAGCACATACAAGAAGCTGAAGATGCAGCAGGAGCAGCTTTTGTGTTCATCGTTTAATGGATCTGGTGTCATAGCAGTAGGAGAGTGTGCGTGTTTCAGTTTCTAAGTTTGTGGACCACCTTCCATTCAGTGCTGTCCTCCAGTCTATAGCGGATCTGATACTTGGCCTGAAACAGGATGTCCTTGAGCTCGGGGGGGCTGGCCCAGCGGACCGTCAGCTGGTCGTCGAGGTTGCCGACACGACTCACCTGCACGTTGGCAGGAGGGTCTGTGGTCACTGGGGCAGACAAGGACAAGCGTTAGAAAGTTTAATAATAGCAGATGTACAGTATGTACAGCAAGGCCACAGGGGTCTGGGTGATCTCTAGAGAGAGATGAAACACTGAGAGCAGACAAGCATCATATAACACACCTCATCTCTACAAAAAACACAGTGAGGATAATCAGCCCTGAGTCAGCTAACAGTCAACTGCCTGTCTGAAAACAACAACAGAAAAGTTTTATCTCAGAAAATCTGTCAAGTCAGAGAAAAGGGCAACCTGGATTTTTTTAGAGAACCCCTGCAACACAAAGGCTGGCGTGGAGTCCGAAAAAAATGTTAGTATTTATCAGGCAGGGCAGGTCTGATGAAAGATGTTACTGAATAGGATTATGGGAAGTGTAGGACCCAGTATCCAAACTAAAAGTCGGGCTATCTTTGCCACTGCTGCTTCCATTTTGACCAGTAACCCTTTAAAAAACAAAAGAACAGGGTTCAGTTAAATACTTTGTTTTGGTCTGCTTTACTACATGATCAAAACAATAGTGTATGTCCCCAAAACACATTATTTCCCTGTATTGTAGCTTTCTCAAACCTTGCACAGGGGAACAGTCAAATAATGCATAAACACATTTACATGCATTCTATGCAATTATCCATATACTGAGTAACAAATTGCCAGCTGAGAGAGGAAGACATACAAATAAAGAAAAGAATCCTGTTCATAAAGTTCTGTAAAGCACATATGCACATAAATGAGTGACTGTTAAATAAAAATAGATATTTCTAAACATGCCACTCCAAAAGTTGTTAGTTATTACACCTGTGATCTCATTGTGATCGAGACAGCACAGTGTTTATCAAGGCTCCTAATGTGCCATTACAACAATGAGCAAGTGGAGGAGTAAAGTGTTTTCATTTAAATATATAAAACATTCACTTTACAAAGACACTTGTTTTTTTTTTTGCGGGTCTCCCCCTCCCCTGCAGACTGACCGACAGGCTTTGGTCCAGGTCACTCTGTACTTCCTGTGGAGAGCATCCTGTACACTCGCAGTCAGTATCAAATAAAACATTTTACCTACTGCAATAAAGAGTGCAAAAAAATGAACTGCTTTGAGGGAGAGAAACACTGAGGGAAAGATGAAAGGAAGGAGACGAACAAAGGAACTTATTAAATGTCTTGTAAAAGCGTTTCCTCTTTTTAACCTTTTGCATCAGACGTCCTTCGCTGCTGGTGTGTGATGCTGTTTGTCAACTGACGTACGCTATTGGTTATACTGCATTCAGCTCGGAGGGGTGGGGAGGCTTATTGTTTCTGTTACTGAGGCAATGCAATGCACCCTACACACGGCATCATTCCTCCTTCCCCTGTAAACCCCACTCTCAGCCTCAAAGTTATCATTTCCTCAGTGTGTGCAGTGAGGATGAACGGTAGGAGAGGATGCTGAATAATGGATGATAGAAACCTGTGAAACCTTCACCTGAGAGGCATCTACTGTGTTCTTAACTTTTAAAACAGAGCAGTTTATATTTGAGAGTTGCAGCCTGAACCCATAATGCTGTTAGAGCAGCGGGCTGGAGAGAGCAAACCATAAAAGTTTCCTCTGCTCCAAGAGAAGTGTGTTAGCCATATGTGGAAATCTGCAGAAAAACAAAGGAAAGGAAAGGAAAGGAAAGGAAAGGAAATGAATTGGAATAGCAGTGTTAAATACCCTCCAGGACTTAAAAAGGATGCACAACTTCGGTCTCCACCTACTCACCTATATCCAGGATGTCCAGGGTGGTGATGTCAGAGGTGGCAGAGCCCAGGTGATTGGTTGCCTCCACCCAGATCTCATATGGGGTGAAGAGGGCGAGGTTGCGGGGGATGTAGCAGGAGTGACGCTGCTTCCCTGAGCTGTAATTTTCACACTCCTTCTCTCTCCCGTACCACCTGGACAGAAAAACAGCAAACACCATGACCAAAATAAACTCTGACGTTTCTTTGAAACGGCAGCCGGACCATTGTCACCACTTCCCACACAAGCGAGACAACACACTGCAGCCTCTGAGGGGGGCATGTGTTACAGATGACAAACTGCATACTCTATGTACATTTATTTGCTGGTCTACCTGAGCGGTGTTGGACGAGGTGATCACCTGTGAGCTGCAGCGGGTCTGGGGCGCTCACCTCAATTTGTACTTGAGGGTGTATATGGTTCGGATGTGGGTTTCACCCAGCCCCCCTGGCCTCCATTTGCAGCTCAAGTCCTTCGTGTTGCGGGACCAGCACGTTAAATTGACCGGTTTTTCTGGAGGCACTGGTGGAAAAAAGAGCATCGAAAATCCTCATTTTAGAAGCAGAACAAATCAAAAAATACAATACAATACAAATCAAATACAGCAAAATATGAAGAACTCAAGGAAAATATTTCGTTTTCATTTCATTCTGACAGAGACATTGTATGACCTTGTTTTCTGAAATTTAAAGACAAATAGAGAGAAAACAGGATAAGGCCAGTTTCTTAGTCTTCCATGTGAAGCGTTCACTCCATAAAGTCAATGCATTAAAATGGCAAAATAGTTATACAACAGGCTCTAAATCATTACAGTCCGACAAAAGAAAAAAAAAAACAGTTGATAAAAATAAAGTTTAGAACACACTTTGTCTGTGTGAGTCTTGTAAGGTTTCCCACACTTTTCATTGCTAATTAAATAGATAAACAATAGAGGAATACATTTTTTTCTAAAAGAAGTTTGGACCTTACTTTATTACTGATGATTGTGTACAGACTGCAAAATTGTTATTATAACAGGGGGGTGATAACCATTGTTGGAACCTGCTAACACACAGTCATCTTTAAATGTCTCTTTTTAATTGTTTACAATTGATACAGAAAATTCTCAGAGGATGGAACGATTTCTTAATTCACACACTAAATTGGGAAACATTTGCGAGTCAGTTATTATTTGAGTTTGATTTTATCTAAACTGGTCTCAAACTGGGTGCTAGAATTGTTGGTTGGGCCAGAAGATAAATGTGCTCTAAAAAAGAATAAAAAAGGGACAATAAATAAACCAATATGTATGTTTATGTCTAAGAAACTACAACTTTTACAATTTTCAAAACAATATATATCTACAAAAAACTATTGACGGCTGGCTTCGTAAAATAATTTTGGATTTATTTTTTTATGACCTGTTTTTGCTAAATGGGATTATTTACATATTCATTATTTAATTATTTTTGCTTGAGTTGCATTTTAAACCCTTGTGGGCTTTAAATCCGGTTTTAATTAGATTGGTTTTCCGAAGCTTAAACCTTTTAGTTTCCCAACCATATGATAAATAGTTTTAAAATAGGAACATGTCCTGTTATTTCGTTATTTGGTAGCTGTATTAAGTGACAAACATGATTCACAAAAAACAGATCTCAGTAACATTGCCACTTTTGTTCTGATTGTCTATAAAAAATTATTTTTGACCAATTCTTAAACTTTTAAAAGCTGATCATAAAAACGATCCTGGCACGGTCTCAATATATTGATGCAAATCTCATTTACAAATCCCACAATAGTTTTCCAAACTAGTAGATCATTAGCCCCACAATTTTTAGTGCTCAGTGTTTGACAAAAAAACTTTGCCCTAGATTGAAATCCAATACATCAAGTTTGCTAGATATACTCTTTAAAAACCTTTTTAGTCTTTACATATTATGTAAACAAACTGTCACCTCCTAAAAGCCTCTTCGGCCCTATGGATAACACTCTGCACTTACTGCCCACATAGAGACAAGAACCACCGAGGACGTGACCATCTGCGCGGTGACACACCAGGTTGTCTCCAGACTGCTGCTGGGAGCCGTTGAGGTTGTGAAGGGTGACACTCAGGCTGTCGGAGGAAACCACGCTGAGGGTGCTGCTGGACAGACGCACCCCGTTCAGCGTCCAGTACAGCGTGCTGGCGTGGAGGCTGACCTCTGGGCTCAGCGTGCATGTGGCCGTCAGACTGGAGCCGATACGCAGCACTGGATCCTGAGGGGAGATCACCGCTACATCTGGGTGACGGACGCAGGCGCGCACACACACACACAGACACACACACACACACACACACACACACACACACACACACACATTCCAATCTGAACATCTCTCATCTTGTTTTTTAGCTTTTCTTTATCTAAAGCCTCCATTCTCTGATTCAGAGATTTATCTCTTTTTAAACATGTATTTAACTTAGGGCTGCAACTATTGACCTATCATCATCACTTAAAGTTAATTATTTTAATCAAATATTGCCCTTTGCACGTTCCCAGGCCACAATGTGAAATTGCTTGTTTTGTTTGATCAACAGTAACATTCGAAATCATGCAAAATAAAGTAGAGCTAATCATTCAGGATCATGTTTAAAAAATTTTTTTCCACAAATAAACAATTATCAAAATTGTTTTAGATAATTTAACTGACTGATTATTCAACTAATTTTTTTAGCACTAATTTGACTGATTATTGAGTATAAATTTGTTTTAGTTGTTCTTGTGATTTTAGGCCTTATTTTGCATGCTGTGGCTACTGTTGTACTGTGTAATTCATACATGATGAAAGCACATCATCGAAACATTTCTCTGTTTAATAAATTTAGCCCTGAAAATGTGCAGAATTCCTCTACTGTTTTTGTACAATTTGTTTCTCCTATGCGTCTGTCTACCAGGTGTACATTAGAATATACATCATTTCTACGCTACCATTAACAAAAATGTTAAATTCAGCTAAGCTGGAAAATGAAGTGAACTTGCCAATTTTTTTTCTTCCAAAGACCACAGTGCCATTACATTCACATTTTAACTGTTTAGCTCCATTTCATCCTTTAACGTTTACTGATCAGACTTCAATCAGTAAAATCATGGGTTAGGTCCTGGGCAGTTGTTTGTCTGTGCAGTTTGATTTAATAGTTGAAGAAAATGCTCATGCAGCCAGAGGTGAGACGGCAACCCCAAGAAATTGTGAATTTCCGAATTTCTTGCCAAAAATAAGCAACGCTTGTGAGAGCAACAGCAGCAGCGGCAGCACTGCACTGCAACAGAGCAGCAGCTCAGCACATATTTATGACCTTGTAATGAAGTGGATTTATGGAGCCCCAGAAAGGTCACCCTGGTTTTTCTGTAAAAATCCTTGAATGCTTTTCCATACCGCGGCCCCTCTTAGGCTTAAAGTTTACCTTTATGATTGATGCCCATGAGAAACCCTGTGCTGCATGTTTGAATGCTACCACTGGGCTCCTTCTTCACAGAGCTATGAGGGTTAAAGTGCGGAGTTTCATTAACCGTGCTGCAGGTGGGCGGCCGACAAGCTTTCTAACATATGTGCCACGATGCTGTTTCTTAGCCTCACTAGATTTAGTAGCATCTAACGGGAAGAAAAAATATGTCCGGAGACAAAAACTTTATCTACGGGTAAGAAGAGCGAGGACTGACATTTGTTGCTCGGAGAGCAGCGTTCACTTTTACCGTATTCATATATGAAATATACATGAAAATGAGAACTAAAACACATGTGTTTTCAATGTTTTTTTCATCGCACATAAAGAAACTAGGTGCAGATGATTTGCTCAGGCTCACGTTAATAGATCTCTGTGTGCTGATGACCTGGAGTATTATTATCTTTCTTGCATTACCTCCATGCAGCAGCACTGATGAGCACTATTTTTTATAAATCTATCTCATGAGCTTCTTCACCATAACGTCTAATAGGTCTTGCTCTTCAAAGTCAAATTAGGCACCCGATCTCATCCGATGTTTACTCTTGGATTATTGTTTGTCACGGCATCTGGATTTATCTGAGTGGTAAATGCTGCAATTAGGCTACAATGTGAGGGTTTTTCATAATATTCGACAAAGTTGTCCTAATAGATTAACATTAAGGAAATTATATAAATTTATAAACTGTCATAGATTTTACCATGCAGTTTTTATCACATCTGTCCCTTATTACTGAATGTATTAATTGTGGATAACAGTTAATTTTTATGAATGTAAGTATAGTTTTTCATCATCATAATAGTATTTACGGTATTCAGGTATTTAACTTTCTAGATTAAACAAAAAGATATACTCCCATCTGGTTATTTGAACCAATATCAGGAGGTACGCCCCATGAGGCAATATAAAATTACAAATCCTGTGACAGAGGATTATCCATATCGCCTACTCCCAATAAAGCACTGGGTTGAAAATGTACTTGGCTTCTTCTGGAGAAAAATCCTGTCCAAAAAAAAAGCAAAGCTGTTTTTGTGGTTATTTTTTAGTTAGATATATAATTACAGCAGGTAAGAGGTGATAAAAAACACCTGGGGAGGTGAAACTTGTGAACCACAGATTCAGCCTTTGTGCTGATTGTGATGAAGTTAAGTGATTAAACACATAAACTGAAGGCTCCATTTCTAACAGCGCACAGAGGGAAACGCTGCACCTCCTACCTCCTGCGCTCTGGAGCGACAGGAGCGAGGTAAACTCACAGCAGGTCGCGTCCGTCTCCCGGTTAAAGTTCGGTACTTACGCGTCGAGGAGAACAACACACGCGGGAGCAGGAGGAGCGGAAACATGAAGGAAAACATGGTTCCCTCTTGCTCTTTTTCTCCGCTTTTCTGTCCTCCGCGACTTTTCCAACGGCGTTAAGGAGAGAGTTCAGGCGGGGGGACCCGCGGCGCTTCACCCTCCGGCGGCTGCGCTCAGATCCGATGGGGCTCCGGGGGGACCCTCGGTGAGGGACCAGGGCTGACCGGGGAGGAGGCGCGCCTTCCGCCTGCTCGTACCTGGGTCGCGTCTCCGCCGCCGCCGCCGCCGCAGCAGCAGCAGCACACAGGTTCCCGCTGCTGGCTCCTCCCTCGGTTTCCCACACAAGTTTTGGCCCCTCCTAGACACACACGCACACACACACACACACACGCTCCGCGCCTTTGATTACTCGGAGCCAGAGGTGAGGTGGTGGCCCCCAAGTGTGTGTGTGTGTGTGTGTGTGCGCGTAATACAAGACACACCATGTTATTTTCCCGACAAAAGTTAAGAGTCGGAAAAAGGAGCTGTATTTATTCTCATTAAACGAGGAGCGGAATATTCAGTTATGAAAGTAACATACTTTTTGCTCGTACTTGCACTTTAAAGGAGTATTTCTATTTTATAACACTAATTACTCGACGAAGCATAAATTACTTACAGAATAAAAGTAAAAATAAAGTAGATGAACATCTTTTAAAATGATGCAGTGAAAATATCCAGCGGCATCTAAATGACTCAGAATCAGCTCCACTTGACCAGCTGCATCATTAAATTGTTGTTTACGCGAATTAATAATAACTATAATCCAACAATATACTAATAATATTAACCGTTTGAGAGGGGTCATCCTCTAGATTAGTCTTCTATACTAAAGTACCTTTTGGTGATAAGGTACCATTGTTCTTTTTACTTTGACTGTTTTGACACAGTTATGTTTCATTCATATAAAATATTGTAGTGGTACATGATGTCTACAACCGGTGGTCGTATAATAACAACAATAACAACAATGCCGTATATATATTTTTTAATTTTCACTTTTCTGAGCAGAGTCAGTTCATCACAGAAAACAGACACAATGACAAATTACAGTCTTTTTTTCCCACCGGCTCTGGGTCGACTCTCCGTATAGTTCTCATCAGATGCTGGCCCTGGTCTTTCCATCCAACCTGATAACTGTGACACCTGAGAGCCGATGAACTGTCAGTCCCTCAACGGAGGGTCCGGCTGCCCCGTGCGGGACGTCAGCCGCTCGGATCTCGGCCCTCATCCGCCTCCTGCTACGTTTATTTTATTATGAATGTCACCGCCGCCACATGATGCACTGCAGCCAGTGTGTTTTAGTGTGTTTGTGTGTGTGTGTGTGTGTGAGAGAGAGAGAGAGAGAGAGAGAGAGAGAGAGAGCGAGGGGGGGGCAGCGTGTGCGTGATGATGATGACGATGACGCCGTGAGCCACGAGCAGACAGGAACCGGGCTGAAGCATCAGCAGCAGCGGCGGCAGCAGCAGCAGCAGCATCCGCACCAGCAGCGCCGCCACCTCAAAGGGACCCTCCGCGCCTCCTCCTCCTCCTCCTCCTCCTCCTCCTCCTCCTCCTCCTCCTCTCCCCGGGGTTTGAGATGCTCCGGCTCGCCGGCAGGATGTGCGGCTTCTCGGCCCTGCTCTCGGTGCTTCTCGCTGGGCTCGCGGCCGCGGCGTCCTCGGATCTCTTTGACAACCAACTTGGCGACATCAATTACTGCAAAAAGCAATGCCAGCTCGCCATCAGAAACAAAAGCCCTGCCAGAGTAAGTCGTCCCCGCGTTGCGGTATCGTGGGCTGTGTCCGCAGAAAAGCGCATCAACTGCAGCCAGCTGACAATCCGCGTCCCGCTGGGCGATGTTTCATAGACGCACGGACTAAAACGACCTGGTCAGCATCGAGACGCAGCCGCTTTGAAATAATAATAAAAAAACGATTCAGAAAAAGAAAGAATCGAATAAACGCGTTTAAACCTGAGGGTAAAAAAACAGGCACCGTTCTGGTTCCCCGTTTTTTCGCTGCATCCTCCCTGGATGCACGGTTAGGCCGAAAAAATGGATGCGGCTCATTCTCCTCTGCCCCGTAAAGATCAGTCCGAGAGGCGAACTGCGGTCGGGCTCATCTCGGGATGTTACCGGCGGCCATCGTTTGCGGTTCTCTACCCGCGGCTGAGCCCCGCAAGGCCCGACGCGATGCGGACGCGGGGTGACCGGTGAGACTAATGGTGAACCGTGAAACGCTGATCCTTTGTTGACAGTCTGCACAGCGTCCTCCCGCTCAGACAAGGCCACACTGGACCTGATGCGGGCTTTTGAATTTCTGTGAGCTTCCGTCTTCTGCCTGGACGTTATTCCTCCTGCCACCGCTCCATCCCCATCCCCATCCCCATCTTCCTCCTCTTCCTCCTCCTCTGCCGCCTTCAGGTGTGGTTCAGACATCCTGCGGGGCAGCGAGATCAGATCTGCAAAGCACATCCCAGTCGCCCGGTCTGCAGGCTGTGACTGAAAACAAACCGCTTTTGCATGTCTGGTTCTCGTTACATTGGACAGTAATTTCAGAGATAATTTTAAGGCGCCGTCTCGGGGTTTGGGGATAAACGTCCCCTCTCTGCCGCCTGTGCACAAACAGGGAAACGCAGTAAAGGTGATGACAGGCAGCAGGCTGTGATAAACCGTTCACGGCCGCGGTCAGGGAATCTCTTTGTCTCTCCTGTTCTCAGTGGGGTCACCAGACGGCGCTGTTTCTTTACTTTGCAGGGAGAATGAAAGGCACTGTGACAGGAGGAAGTACAATAATGCGCATCTTCCTTGCTCACCACCTAATTTTACTGTTTTATACAACTGGCTCGCAATCACCAGTGTTGCTTGACTGTGATGAAAGCTCCGTATCAACTGTTTTTGACAGGCTGTAATACAACGGCAGCACTGTGTCATTAAAGCGATGCCATAACCCGTCTTTATGATATTTCCTAACAAGCTTATCTTGAGTTTATCCAAGAGTCCAGGACACATCTCTGATTTTGCACCCCCACCTCCCTCTTCTCTCTGTCTGGCTGATAGGACTCTGTAATGAACGCCTGTCACCGCGGCTGTCGCCTCTACTCCATCTGCCAGTTTGTCAATGGCAACGCCGGCTTCAATACCAGCAGGGAGGAGTGTCAGGGAGGTGAGTCAGTCTGTCCATATGTGCGTTGGACTGTTTGTTTGAATGGGTCTGGTGTGTCAAAGTGAATGACAGGAACGAAAACCCATAAAAAATAATATCTACATGAAGTCAGAGTCATGAATATTGAATCTCAGTCTTCTAAGCGAAACGAGAGAGCTTCTTATGCCTGTTATTGTTATGTGGACTCTTCAAATCCTAAAAGGCTCGAATCATTTTTTCAAAACGGCATGTTAAGGTGGAATATATCATGGCAAGGTTTGTTTTGAGATGCCATTAAAATCCTGTTTAGATTCCAGCCTTCAAGGAAAAACAGAAAACAGCTACATATTCACAAGGATTTCGATGATAGGTGCATCTGTACAGCATCAAATGTTGGACACAGCTGGTATGATTTGCCATCCAGAAAGCACATACCCCTCTAACCCCCTGTTCAAATCGCAGAAAATACATCTCGCTTGCATCGTTATCTTTCTACCCAGATAAATAGCCTGTACCTGTCGGTTCTTCTTCTCTACTACCCAACTGACTATTGTTGATTTGTGCGTCCTTCTCTCTCCTTTCCGTCCTCCATCTGCACTCTCAACTCCCTCTTTTGCTCTTCCTTTATACCATCATGTGTCTTCTTTCATCTCCCCAGCCTGCCAGGAAGCATACATAAAGCTGCTGGAGCAGGAGGCCTGCAGCACTGGCTGCGCCAGCCAACCCTCTGAACCTGAGATCAAGAGGAGGAAGGTGTGAAAGGCCACTTTGCAGTCAATGGCAGCACAAACGCATTACAGGGAATACTGTTAAAAGGGCCAACATGCCTTAAGATGTCTGAATACTAATATCACTACAATATCACTACAAAGAAAACAAGCTTGCGCACATTCTGAGGACATGCATATGCAGACAATACATTCCCTCGTAACAGAGTGTCCTGCTATCTTTTTGGCAGCTGAGGGCCATGACTCTCCGCCCGAAACCCCCCTCTGTGATGGAGGCCGTGTCCAGCTGGTGCAACGATATTGTCAGCTCCGCGCAGAGCTTCATCTCCTCCACCTGGACTTTCTACCTGCAGGCTGATGATGGCAAGGTTGTGGTTTTCCAGGTAAGCCCAAACCAAGTTTATGTCCTGGACAAGCAGGCTTTGCATTTTGAGCAATGACTGTTTTGTTTTTGGTTCTGGAAAAATGTTCATCTCTAATCTCTTCTGGGTTTAATGTTTGAAGAGATATGGGCAAAGTTATATTTTGAATTTTTTTTTGCTGAACTCTATCGACAATTTATAAGAAATGAGTATGTTGTAACCGAACCCTACTTCCTAAAGATTTTTAATTAGATGGATGTAATGTGTTTCTAGCAGTAGTAGCAGAAATAATTAATAGAAAAAGCCATGTCGTTGGAGCAAGCAGCAATAGATCCTGTGGCTGAACTCCAATAAGGATTTAAAAACCTTCAAAAAACGGCAGCTTGGTGGTCTCTGGGAAATAGTAGCGCAGAAACACAGCAACAATGCCACCCTGTAGATATTTAGAGACTTTCATAGTGAGTCCATTTTACTGCCTTGGTTGTATCTTAAGTTCATCCTACAGATTTAATGCCAAATCTTTTCAGTAGACAGACGCAATCATAAACACATATACATCAGTTCACAGCGCGATGTTATGAATATATGTTCTTTTGTAAAATCCTTGCACTGTGCTGCATGAATAAGAATGAATTTAAAACTCATATGTTGTAAAAAAAAAAATCAATGTAGACGGCTTTTTATGAGACCGAACTGAACTGCAGAATTTCACTTCGTTGTTGTGAGTGTCTGCACTAACAGCAGAGTCAGATTTTGTTTCTCTGTAGAACACACGAATGAGTTATCACTGAAATTCCCAAAGTCACCTTCTCATACAGTGAATCATGATAGGATAAAATCATAACATTAATATCTGCAAAGATTTTTCATATCATGTTTTAAATGGAGGTTAAAAGCAAGCCAGTGGACCTTTATGGATAATGGGTTGAGCTAACCCCTGCTACCTTTTAAGAGTGTATAATATATCCTGTGCTATACGGTGCCATAGAGCACCGTATAACACAGGATATATGGTTCGCTGCCAAAACATCTCATAGCCCATTTCAGTGTCAGTGCATCTGTTACAGTTGAGTGAGCAAGGGCACACAGCAGGGTGGGGAACAAGGTGGTTGAACAGAGAACACTGCAGGTGGGTTTTTTTGGGGGGGGGGGTTTGGTGGTGGTGTTTTCCAGCACTTTAATTGTTTATAAATTTCCTTTTAAGTTATGTCACTGCTCTCAGCACCATGCATATTTGATAACCAGCAGAGCTAGCTGTGTTACACTTGCCTCAGGACAGAAACACACTGCATGATTTAACAGAGAGTGGACTGCTGAAGGAAAAAGTTCTGGCCGTGATGAATAGATATTCAGAAGTTATTTCCAAGATTTGACAAAAAGAAACTGCATTGACTTGACAGACTCATGCATGATTACTCCCCACCCCCGCCCCGCCCCACCCCAACCCACCCGCCCACCATGGAGCAGTCTTGTTTGTTTGTTTGTTAGCAGGATATCACAAAACATTTCTGAAAGGTTTGATGAATATTTGGTGGAAAGGCCATAGGACAAAGAAGCTGCTCTCCAGTTGCACTTAAAAACATAATGCCAAAGTCAATGCAGTAACCACCTTTACATTAAAGCTATAATAAGGTTTGGTCTCTCTAACCACCACACTACCCATATCCTCCACATTTCAAAAGCTGGTCAGAAACCTGCATCTCTATCACGGGTTTTTCACATTTGGATAATACGACTTTAATGGCAATTTTAGCTGCATAATTAAAGGGCTCAGTGGGAAATGATAGTATTTATATACCATTACCCATACAGAAGGGCCTCTGTATATCAGACGGCTCTTTTATATGCCAAGATTTACTGTTATATATAAGAAAGCTGTATGCAGGCCTTGCTGTGAGGCTCCATATTGTATATAGAGATGCAGCAGCCACAGAACATGAAATTACCTACATTTCTTTCGGACTTGGTGATGGATGTTTGCTCTTTATGGCCCTGACATGGAGGCCAAAGCAGCAAGGGGAAGCCAGGCTCCACGAGGCTGTGAGAAGACTATCAAGCCTGTGTTTAGTGGGTAGCTGGCAAACCGCCACCAACTTGACAGATTGACTCTCAGAGTGTTAAAACAACAGAAAAAGTCTAGCTAAATTGAGGGACAGCAGAGGGGAGAAAAAAGGCCCGGTGTTGCCTGGAATACAAATTATGTGGATAGCCATAATGAGCTGACTGTCTATAAACATCCATCTGGTAGCTCATGTGTGTATTTGTGTGACCTCAAGCGGTGAGAATAACTAGATGTGTGCATCCTCAAGCATCATAAAAACAAATCAGGAAGCTATCAGTGACCAATCAGTGGCAGCAGTTAGTTCAGATTATAAGTTTAGTAAGTCAGTTTTAGATCATGACTGGGGTTTGTCCCCATAGAAGTAAAAAAAAAAAAAAAAACTTGTAATTTTGAAGAAATTCTAGTAAAACAAAACCCTTTATTGCAGTCATTTCCCTCTCACCACATCCTTGTGATTTTGACAAATCAACCAGAGATGTGACAGCGTGATGGTGTATGGGACAAAAGTGAGTTGATTAAAGACATCCCCCGACCTAATTGTGGTGCGTTAGTGAGCTGGCCTGCTGCAGAACAAATCGAACTAAGTGTAAGGCTGAATACAAAGAGAGAAGTCCCTACCCCAGTTCTTCTTTACAATTGCATTAGTCATTCTGCCCAGATGAATAACAAGGAAACAAAACACCTGAACGGAACAGAGAGAACCGGCGATATAACAGTGTTTCAAGGAAGTGTGACTTTGACTTATGATGCTACACTGAAATAGAAGTCAGTGTGTTTTCTCAGCTAAGTTTATTCATAAAGCACATGCGAATGCATATGTGAAGTAAATTTATTACAGTTAACATATTTGTATGTAAAAACACAGCTTAATGCATTACAGTCTTTTAATTATGGACTTTGTTAAGAATGAAATTGGTAGTGCAGTATTTTATAATCTTCGTATTATCAACAAATCTTCTGAAAGCTTATGAGAAGACCAAAGAACCGTATTATCTCTCTCTCTCGGTACTGTCTGACTTCCCCGCCATGTCTGTGTGTGGCTAATTTAAAAGCAGCTCACATATATACTTTTTAATTTTTGAATAAGGATAAGTAATTTCCTAAAATAGCTGCTAAAAATGCTGGGCGCTGTAGGTTTTAGCAAACATTATTCAAACAGGTATTCTTTTTTTTTGCTTTTGTTTAGAACTATTTAGAAGCGGATTATTACACCTTTGGTGGTCCATTGAGTATTTTCTGCAGCAGGAAACTGTACGTGGAACTGGCTCAAAATGATCATTTTAATGAAGGAAAATGTTGCCCACTGTAACAGTGCAGCCCAGTGATGTGTTTTGAGTCATTTTTTGACAACAATATAGGTCCCTAGAACAGAGGAACAAGATGCAAGGATTTAGATACATTAATAATACTTTTTAGTGGTATGTAACAATAAGGAAAATATAGACAATCAGTTTTACTTTTTAAAACTAAGAGACAAGAAGAAAAAAACAAAAACAACCCAATGTAATTTATCCTCAGTTGCCAGATGGGAGAGCTGTAATTGAAATTAAGATTTTAAGCATTTTTAACATCTTAATTCTGACTCCATAGGCCCAGTTTACACCATAAATTTACCAAATTGACCAGAATATTTATGTTTGCATACATTTCTTCTTTTTTTGTCAGTTTGAATGGTGTTTTTTCCCCCTAAGGTTTTCTTTTGATGACTGATTTGCAGCAAACTTGATGCACAGACAGAGAGGCTTACGATACATTTCGTGACCATTTTCCTCTCTCAGAATTGAGACGCAAATATGGAAAAGACATTTAAACCCACATAATTCAAGTAAACCCAACATAGCAGCGATTGAATCAGTAGAATCAGTCAAAGTTAATTTCCATTTCATGTTTTCATTAATTTGTTAACTCACTGTACTGGCCTAGTCCTAAAGTCATATAAATAAGAGTTGTGAGACCCTGACGAATTATATCCACCACTCCTCTGCCTTAAAACCTCTTCTCTCTTTATGGCTGAGATGTTTCTGAACTCTCAACTCCCTCTTTGTCTCTCTCTCTCTCTCTCTCTCTCTCTCCTTCTCTCTGTAAGCCAGAGCACCTTTTGCACTCCCTCTCATAATGCATGACAGATGCAGATCAGGCTCTGTTCATTCTGATGGTTAGATCTCTTTAGTCTGTAGCCAATGAGAATTATCCCCCTCACATCTACCCTCACCTCTCCCTAAACTTTACACTGGTGCTGCATCTGGTTTCAATGCACCTTGTCAGAAAACATGCTCGCAAGGGGCACTAAACCCAGTTGTGAAATAACTTTTTCAACAACAAAGGTTTGGAAGATTTAAAGTGTTTTGGGAGGAAAACCAACCAGCCGTTTTTCACAGGCACTGTCAGTGTGGTGTTACTCTGGACAAGTGATTGAAATCATTTCATAGAAAACACATCCATCATTTCCTAAATAAAGTTATGAGAATGAATGAAACTGAATTTCGACGGTCCCAAATTAAAATGTGAGACATAGCAAAAGGTTCCAAAGTTCATTGATCTGGTTAAGTGTCAGAATCGATAAATACTCGGAGGCTGACACTACTGCAATGGGATATACTGTGTGTTTGTGTGAGTGTGTGTGTGTGTGTGTGTGTGTTTTTGAGCGTGTCTGTGTGTTGTGCTGAGGCCAGCAGTAGTATTGTTACAACCAACCACAGCCTTTGTTGTACTGGAGAGAGGGTCAGCAATGGGGAACCAAAATCCTCTTTTAATGAGTTCTCCAGGGGAATCAGAAACACTGCACATAATGAAACACACAACAGTGCAACTACTGACAGCAGGCTCTGTATGTGTGTGTGTGGGGGCGGTCTATGAAACTCTGTGTGTGTTTAGTTTTATAGACCATTTTTTTCAGAGGTGCTGTCCCAGAACCAGGAGTTTTATTAAATGGGTTTGGGCGAGTGACAAAGAGACTGTGACGAACAACCAGATATATCAAACAGGATGGAAAAAAGAGGGAAATCATAAATTTATACCACAGTAAATGCTCCAAATTAGATGAAAAGACAATTATCATTGTGCTGTTGTTCACAATATGATTCTGGTGAGATTTGTTTTCAAATTTATCTGGTGACAGGTTTTTTTAAGTATCTCATCATACTTAGAAGCTCTTACTATCATGGCCTTTTACCAGCGTTTATATCTCTTTTTTGATATGATTTGGCCACCTCACCATTATCTGTCGTGCTGCAGGCAGCACAGTGATGTTGTCAGCTGGGAGACTGTTTATCAGCAGGAAAAACTCCGACTCTCTTTTCTAAGGCTGAGGTGTCCATGAGGAAAAACCTGAATCTCTGCCAGCTCCAAGGTTGTACATACTTGTCTGATCCCAACCTTGATCTTTTTATCAAGAAGAGAAAACAAAAAGAGAATTTTTTTTGTTTCACCTTATGTGGACTGTCAAAATTAATACACAACCTGGTATCAGTTGAGTGCTGATGCTTTACTTAGAGATGTCTTGTTTTTTAATACTGACCTTAATGTAACAGTAGATGACTATAACAGCTGGGTTTTATATTTGAATCAAATTTATATTAAAGTTAACTCAATAACTGAATCACCCTATTTCATTTGAATTAGTATCAGTCTTTTAATCCAATGTGACAAAAAGTCTGCCGTTTGGTTTTTACTGATAATTTGGTGTTAAAAGAATAGCTTGACATTTTGGGATATAAGGTTTCTCGCTGAGAGTTGATAAGATCAATACCACTCTCGTATCTGTATGTTAATATGAAGCTACAGCTAAAAATAGGGGGAAACAGCTAGCCTGGTTCTGTCCAAAGGTAAAAATGGTATCTAAACCCACCTACTGGCTCACTAATGAACAACCAAGAACACCGCTGGTCGTTTTTTACAATTAGGTTTTTGGCGAGCTGTTTTTCCCCTTGCTTCCCTGCCTCTTTTTGCTAAGCCAGGCTGATCACCTCGGTCTCTAGCTCCATTGTTAATGCTCAGACATGAGAATGACATCCATCGATCTATTCATCTAAACCGCAGCAAGTAAGCGAATAAATCCCTAAATCTTCAGGCTGCCTCTCCTCCCACTGCTTATATTTGATTCATCTCCCATGAAGTTTCTCCCTTTTCCTTTTAGCTTCCCAGTCAACTATACTTAGTAAGAGCCCCTTCTGTGGTACGACGTTGCACTGTTGCATAGACTCTCTGAATTACTGTGGTGTAAGCGCCCATGATGGCTGAGTGTGTTTGACATTGTTTTTTCCTCCCCAGAGCCAGCCGGAGTTGGAGTACTCTTTGCCTGAGCTGCAGGCTCCTCGATCCAATGTGGTGGATAAACCCTGGCCCCAGGTCCACTCGCACACCCAGAGACCTCACGGTGAGAACATAACATACAAACTTGTACATACACACATTTCTCAGGGTGTGTATTGCAGCATTCTCATTCACTGTATGTTGCTGCAACATCTCCTCATTAGGTGACACAGCATGATTAGTACCCGACTGAAATCTCTTCTTTTTCAACATGTTGTGTCGCAGGTCTGAGGGGACACGGAGAGAAGGGAGCATCCAAAGCTGGAGGCAAAGGGAAGCACCCTGTCCAACACACAGACGACCCCACGGTGGAGCACGACTTCCTTGGCTGCATGTCAAGGTGAGCCGGAGCTCACGTTACCCTGCTGAGAATTAGAGGGTTAAATAATCATTGTGTTATTTAGCTATGCGTTCTTTTCAAACCAATCCACACTTTCACCTGCCTCACCTTGTGATATTGTTGTAACTGACAAAAACAAAGGTAGACATGGACAGAGTTAGACATGGTATTCATAAAGATGGAACTCTACACATATGAACTGAAGGATCCCATGTTAACTTTACTAAATGTAACTTTAATTGTATCATGGAGTCATTGTGGAAGTGTGGCTGTAATGCATTTATTTAAATTTAGACACAGTTCTACTTAATGCCCGTTTCCTTGTACCTCTTGCCCTCCTTATTCTCATTCCCTAACTTGCTTTTTTTTCTCCCCTCGTCCCACTGTTCTGCTCTCCAGACGTTCAGGTCTTCCGCGGTGGATTTTGGCGGCCTGTCTCTTCCTGTCCATCATGGTCATGCTGTGGCTCAGCTGTGCCAGTCTCGTCACCGCACCAGAGCAGCACATCAAGACACAGGTGCTCACACAGATGAGCCCGGGCAATAATGAACACAGACACATACGACAGAAGCACTGACTTAATAGGCTCAAGGTTCAACTGCAGATTCAAGGGATCGGCCTATACCTTTTTATTGAAGAGACACAATAGTGGTAATGGCAATTCAGTGGCACAGAACAATTTAGACTGAGGTCTCAAGTCAACTGAAGTCTGTGTCCGTGTCTGTGTTCCAAGTTTTTGGATATTTTCATGTCTTAATTTGGCAGAGGTGCACCCCCTCCAAAACCACACAGTTCTTTTCTTTATGTTTTGCTTGCTTTCATTATGCCTCAATCAGTGGACAACTAAATGCACAGAAAAAAATGTCACTTTCCACTTTCATTATGAAGTGTGGCGGTGACAACAGAGAAGCAGAAAAATTATATGTCTGATTCTCACCAGCTTCTCTCATCCAAAACAGCTTGCGCGCTGTGTTAGAGCACTGTTTTTAATCTGCAGTCTATTTTTTGAGTGGCAAAAAAAGCATAAAACATTTGGGTACTCTGGTCCATGTAGCTCTAGCTGGTTAAAGTATATTGCAATATTCTACAAAGTTTCTAATTTTATGTGGTAAAAAATCAGCAGCAAGAGTTCACACAGATCCATGAAAGGTAATCAGACAGATTAAAGTTCTATCTCCTTTCTATCTCATTGCCTGTTCCCATCAATTCTCTCTGTAACCTCATCAAAGACTCTGGGTTATCAGGGAAACAGTTATGTGCATCTTCATAAAATCATTGCAGGAACTGTCAGTTTATGGAACCGTGTGAAGCCTTAAAACCAAATCTTTTTTCATCCCCGGTAGGGGTTTAGTGAACTAAATCTACCTGAGCACAAAAGTTAAGACAGTGTAGGGTAAAGTATTACTGGTTTTCTCTCTGTTATCACTTGCTCTGTCTTTGTGTCTTTACAGCTGAGTATCAACGGAGATAAAGAGTTTCTGGACAATGCCCACAAAGTCAACCCGTACCACCTGAGTCCCGTGATCGCCGTTGCTGTGAAACAATCAGAGGACAGCCAGGAGGCGGGGCCGCTGCCAGTGAAAGTTGACCTCAACAAAACATGTGTTTAGAAAAGGACCAGAAAGGACCTGCTGTCTTGTTTCCCAGGGTAACCATGTCTAAAAATCTGTGACCCATCAGCAGAATTTTTAAAGAGCATATTTTTTAGAGCATGGCACCCTCTCGTCTTTTAAAATTTATCTTCCTGATACAATCTACCTTGTGTTGATCGAACAGGTTTTTCAGTTAGTTACGCCTGTCATTTCCTTTCCTTGTACAGTACAAATATGTTGAAGTCCACCCTCAAATTATCCTTAGTGATCAGCCTTCTTGTTGCTTATTGATAAGATGGTGCTCTTGTCTTCAGCTATGCTGGGGACAAGCAGAGAGTGTACAGCTGAGAGTTTTCATATCATTTTTCATGTCTAGGGTGGACAAGAGAAGATAAATGCTAGGATTTGTTTAAGATTTATTTTCCTTGTTCTCACAGGGAGTTTGGATGAATTGATGGCTTGCAGAGAGCAAAGGAGTAAAAACATGTGAGAGAGAGAAAAGGAAGATGAATTACAGGTGGGCACTCCTGTGAGGGCTGCAAAAAGCAGATACTGTAACTTACAGTTGATGGTCGGTTTACATAATCAGCATTGTGAGCTTTTCAGTGATGTCTATAAATTGAAAATTGCATTTACCCCTTCACACAACGGAAAAAATTCAGACAAACAGGCATACTCACTCAGAAAACTAAAACAGCGTCTTTTGTCACCTCATTCCTCTGTATGTGTGTGTGTGTGTGTGTGTTTGTGTGTGTGTGTGTGTGTGTGTGTGTGTGTGTGTGTGTGTGTGAGTGTGCATGTGTGTGTTGATGTGTCGAACAACACACATCCATTTTTGAGTGAGAAATTCAGACCTAGAACTGGATTCAAACTGGATGCTGTGTATTAGAATGAGCAAAAATGACACCTTTATTTATTTTCTTCTCTATTTATTCGCAGTCATCGACATGAGTTATCTGTTAAATAGTGTTATTTAAGTGCCATGTACAGTTAATTCATCATACAAATGTAATTGCTCTGTATGTAATATATACTGTAACACAGCCTGGAGAGAAACACATCGATAAGGAAGATTGCACCTATTACTGTATTATTATTATTATTATTATTATCATATTATTGGTCTTATATCACTTAAAAAGTTCTTAGCTGTCATATGTGCCATGTGCTTTCTAATAGCTGACTATTTTGTATGTCCTAGGAGCACATACTGAAGGATAACCTCTGTAACAATGTGTAATGCAAAGCTTTTAATATAGACCTTTGTTATTGAACAGAGTTGCACAGTCTTAGAGAAGATTTTCTGTTTTCCTCTCAGTGCTTTTGATGTCCTGTAATGCTCTCTCTTAATCCAGGCTATGTAGACAATAAACTGTGCATGCAAGTGACGCTTCGATAGTTCATCTTAACTACCCGCCATGACAGTGTGGCACGACTCTACTATAGACTTGTGATTTTTTGTGTTCATATTTACTGTATTCATTGAAATAGAATGTGTAATGATGACATAATATCCTCATGATTTACAAGAAGGACTCTCAGTTAAAAAGCCATTCAATCAATACCTGTGCTGGTTCAAACTGAAGGTATATCACAAGGAATATGATATGAATTTCAAACTGTATTGTTTCCTTTTTACTGGTCTGTTTATTTTCAATGAAATGATACTTACGACATGATGAATAAAGTGTTTTCATTGTAAATAAAAAAATGGGAATTACCAGTTCTTTTTGGAAGAATACCTATAATAGAAGGCTCACATTATATGCCGTGTTAGTATGGGTATTGAAATTTGTCTTTTTCCTCCGAAAACAAAAGTTAAGCTGAAGAATAAAGAAGAAAATCAAGAGAACTGTATCTAGTTTAATAGGAGGATGGTGCCTGAATGAATCCACAAGCTAATAAAAAATATGCTACACCTCCAAATGTGGACACCTGTAAAAAAGTTTGCAAACACCTGAGCTTTTCTCCCATGGGATCGTTGAACTCCTTAAAAAAATGTAGGCATTAAAATGCTGCCTCTGGAATCTGGCTGCAGGGATTTGCTCATACTCAGCCACAACATTTCTGATTTCAAGCGCTGATCTTATGAGATCTGACCTCCAGTTTGCTTTCCATTTCATCCCTGTGGTGTTTGGTGGGGTTGAGGTCAGGGCTCTGTGCAGACAACTCAACTTTTTCAACTACAAATGTTGACATAACGTGCTCTTTATGGACCTTGTTCTTCGTACAATGAAATCCACATATTTTTGGCTATATAATGAAGGCCATAGTTTGCAGAAAAAAACCCCCATAACATTTATTTTAAAAACTACATTTAGCACTGGTCATTTTTAAAAGAAAAAAATATCAGTTTTTAAATCCTGCCAAGGCATTTCTTTCTCAGTAAGGTCGCTAAAGACATTTCTATGATGTAATAAGTATTTCAATCCACTAGGTGGCAGCACAGTTTAAGAGGTTTAGATAAATTTATTGTAGAACTTCATCCAAAATGTAAAATACTGCATCTGAGTTTAAGCAATGAGTTTTATTATCATCAGTGTTTATACATAAGAGGGGATCAGAGGTTATTGCTTGATGTGACTGTGAGAAAGTTTTCTTTGCACACTACCTAGAGCAAAAGCTGAGCTGAACAATACAGTCAAAAATAAGATAAAATGAAGTAATTTAACTAGAAATTCTTATATAAAACGATGAAGAATGGTCCAAAAAACATGATATGAGAGCTATAACATCAAGTGAAGACAAATGTTGCTGCTGGAAGAATAAGCAAAGCACCTACCTGCCTTCATCTCCGGGAGACAAAAACATGAAATGAAGTTCTTAAAGTAACTTAGGATAATCCGAGAGTGGGCTGCTTCCCAAAGTGCCTATAACAGGCTCACAATTTAACACGTTTAGGTGTTGGTATTTGATAAACCAGGCATAAGTTACATATTACTGAATCATGGTGCTGTATGGGATTTTTGAATTAAAATCATTTGCATTTGTTTGTATGTACAAAAAAACAAGATTTGTATGCACGCATATCCAATACAGTGGCACAACAGATTATAACCCCATACACATTGTCCTTTCTTAAACTGTAGAAGAAAGGTGAAAGAGGGGAAAAGAAAAGAAAAGAAAAGAAAAGAAAAAAAAGAAAAGAAAAGAAAAGAAAAGAAAAGAAAAGAAAAGAAAAGAAAAACAAAAAGACACAGATGGAAATTTGTTTTGACTCCACTGTCATTGCCTCAAACACAGACCAGAAACATTTGATTCATTACCCAACACAACAAGATGGGAGGACCGCAACAGATATTCCAGTGCATGTGTTCATTAGCATAACATGCTGGTTAGCTTTGTGATGGACAGACAGGCAGAAGGAAATATCCAAACATGCCTCCCCCTTGTCAGCTGTGACACACAATCAAAAGGAGGAAGCTTCTCGACAAGAGGGGGATAGATTATATTACCCTGTGATGATTTTGGCAGGAAAGAAATTTACAGTGCAGTGTGAAAAGGGCAGAGCTTCTGGTCACCATACATAGGTCTGTGATGGCAGCGCCAATACTCTCCACTAACACTGCAGCCTGTCTGTCGACAGGCGATGGCAGATAATAGCAACTGTATACAAACACAAATCCTATGCGTTCATTTTGTTCTCTCATACCAGGTAAATTCTCAAGCTGTTGTGCAGGTAGAAAGTACAAATCTATGTCTTTTACTTCCTTTTCACAGGACGTGTGGGCTGGATCAAAGCTCTGACTTTCCTGCCATACATTCAGACACTTTAGGTAAAGAGAGAAAAATTGCCAGCTGTAGTGCCACTTCAGGAACTTGACCGAGCTGGCCTTCGCTCTGTCTGTAGTGAATGAGTCTGGCAGCAGCTGGGGTCCCATTGACATCGAACTGGAGAGATAATGTGAGCAAAAGGTGGAGGGGCGAATATGTGCGTAGATGGGATGGGGGAGGAAAAAACAGAAATAAAAAGGAGTAGGAACAAATTGTACTTCAAACTGACACACTGACTCATTTAATGGAGGAGTAAGCGATTCTGCGGAAAGACTGTTGATATTTGAAATCAACAGCAAAACAAACACACCCCTTCCTTTAGTGCTCCTTCAGAAGCACTGCCCCCACAAATTCATGGACGCACATTGCCAAGGCAGCAACATAATGGATACTCTGTTTAACAGCTGAAGCAAGACAAACGTTAAAATGCCATCAAACGAACAACATGCACACAAACAGCATCGTAAAAACAACAGAGGGAGAACTAGCAAGAGACTGCTTTTTTTTTTGTTTGTTTGTTTTTTTGAGATTATTTTTTACAAAACTACAGTGAAAGAAGAGAGGACTGAGTGTTTGTAGCTAAGCTAGCAAGGAAAGACTGGTATCAATCCAAATTAGCCCACTGTTTTAGCAAACTTGTGGGTTTAGGTCTCCATGGCTATAAACCCCTTTGCCAGTTGTACGCACAAATACCATGATATAGAGCAAGCATGGAGATGCTATCCAGGTTGTAGGTCAGAAAACTGTGGCTGCAGCTGCTGCTTTGAAGCTAACGTGCAGAGGAAGCACACTCACTGCAGACGGCGAACTTCCTGCTTCTATAGCCCACATCACACCGACAACATATCTTGGCAAACTGGAAAGTAAGTCAAATGTCTGTGGGCAAGCGATTTAATGTTGCCAGGCACACAAATGTGACACAGGCACTTTCTTGCTAACTAACCAGTTTGGATTAGCTATGAGAAACATGTGCAATCAGGACAAAACAGTACTGACCTACTGGCTCTGTGAAACATAACCAAAAACTGGTATTACCCACCTGTCATAGAGAAACAGAGCAATCTCCCCATATATCTTCATGCCTCAACGCTCTGAGGCATCTCCACCGCTGGAAACCTCAGCGATGTCAACGTGGTTCTGGGCCCATTCCTGATCATAGCACTTCTTTTTCACATTTTACTCTTCCAACCGTCTCTCTTTGGCTGTTTCTCAGCCATTTCTTCCTCCTCACAATTTGATTCGGTGGTGGTGTATACACTGCTGTCACAGAGCTGCCAGTTTGCATTCTTCTGTGCACTTGCCTTAACGTGGCCACCAGTCTCTCGTCTGCAGTCCCAATCGATCCCATACAAAACACCACATGGTCTAGCGGTAAAGGGTAGACTGTTCCCTCTCCTTCTCCTAGTACTACTTAGATTCCCACCACCCTAAATAGTTTGCATGTGCCAGATTTACCATCTTAAGCAAGAACTGTCCCCCCCCCCCACTTACCTGCTTCTCTTCTTTTTTCCCCCCTGTCCTGTGCAGAAGCACCATTACCCCCTGTTGCTGATTGGCTGGAACAGTGTTGTGTTGCTTTGGTCCGAGCCACTTTGTTTGTTTCCCCTTTACAGAGCCAGGGCTGTGTAAGAACACCACGTTATTTTTTCAGTACACACAAAGAACGAACAGCTAGCGGGCTGTGAGGAGATTTTAACTGAATTTGACAAAAAGTGTACTGGAATAAAATCGCTGACTATAGCTTTAATGCAAATTGGACTTGTTTTCTCACTCCTTCACTGTCTCCAACAATCAGCCGCTCTCTGTTGACGCAGGGAAAGATAAACTGAGATTTTATGGCCCTTGGAGCCTGCGGCTCAGACAACACACACGTCACACAAGCTGACATTTATGACCTGATGAGAGCTGTGTCCCTACTTTGAACACAGCGTGTAGGTGACCGTTCAGTAATTCTGAGTTTGAATTCAGCTTTCCTGCACAACAAAACCCAATGGAATCTTTTACATACTCGGAAAATGCCGGTTACTTTTTTCTGTCATAGCAATAATTTTATACATAAACACTGAGGTCATGAGTCCAGATTTCCCCAGAAAAAAAGACACTCACCTGTGAATTTTACCATGATCTTCACGCCATTTTAAATCCTTCTCCACACTTCCAGGAACACAACTCTGTAGAGAAATGATAAATCCCTTTATATAGCTGATAATCTTTTGTTGCAAGAAAAGATGCGAGAAAAGGGCTAATTTAAATATGTTGAGTAAAAAAATAAAATAAAATCAGACAAAATAACCTATCATGTAAAATTTGGTGGAGTAGTTGTTAAAAACATTCCAAGAGGCAACTCCGAGTATCAGTATGTCAACAATGTTATAGCTATGGACCTGGCACCAAGTTACTCTCTGCCTTCACTTTTATTTGTCCTTTCTGTCTTGATAACCTTGATCATTGTATATTTTTATCGCAAAGGAAAATGGTTGTTGCATTTTTTTTGGCTAATCAACCCGAAATAATTGTCTAGAGAGCCTTCTTTGGCATTGGGGATGCACAAACAGAGCACCCAGTAACAAGGGACCCACCAGTTTGTCTGTCGCTCAGCTAATAACCCACAGGGGGCGCTATGGATCCAGGTTTGAGTGCTGGTGGCCCCATTATTACAATTTAATGGTTTATGTGAGTGAGGAGGCAATGCCCCCCCCCCCCCAGCAGAAAGCTGTGTGCTGCTCTTATCTGGCCAGACCTGCTGCAGGAACACAACCTGCAGTGCATTAAACAAGCCACCACCACTGACACACAAACACACACATGAACAGGTGAATGAATCATATGTGTGTGTGTGTGTGTGTGTGTGTGTTTGTGTGTGTGTGTGTGTGTGAGAGAGAGAGAGAGAGAGAGAGACTGTGGAATTGTACAGAATAATAAGAGAGGAGGGACAGTCAGAGACAGTTAGGGAAGGAGAAGGGAGCCCACTGGGGGGGGGCAGTCTATTGTGGTGTATATTATGCATCTCAAATATTACAGTCAGAGAAATGATAAAAATGTAATCTATTCTTTGCTCTGTATACTATGTGCAAGAACGTGACCTGGAGATGAGAAGTTAAGCAAAGGCTGCGAGAGAAGCAGGAGAAGTGGGTCTTAATGGAGGTGTGTAAATTGGCCTTTTTAAATAAGATTATAGATGCAGCTGAATTAAAGATGCATTTATTTCCCACCTCGCACTGAAATATCGGGGCCTTTTTTTTTTTAATCAGCTGATTTGACTGCTTGAGTGATTCGGATGGTTTTCCAACACCCCCCCTCCCAAAAAAAAAGAAAGAAAGAAAGAAAGAAAGAAAGAAAGAAAGAAAGAAATCTGACAAGTCTTGAAATCTAAACGCTGAATATTTATGCCATCGCTGCGTTTCTCCGTTCGCGTGTCTCTGCGGCCGCGGACGAGTAGCAGAGGTAGCCGGGGACGAAAGCCGTCAGCTCGGCGGCCGCCGGGAGTCGGGCCGACCGCGTGTGACGAGTGTCACGGCGGATGCGACTCAGTGTCAGATCCGCTTTGACACGGTGAAAAGTTTGATGGTGGTGGTGGTGGTGTGAGGAGGAGGGACCACCACCATCCCTCTCTCCAACACACACACACACACACACACGCACAGCTGGAGACACAGAGGAACATCTGGACGTCCAGCGCTAAGTTTTATTTCGCCACGACATCTGTCATAAACCTGCGCCGCCGCCGCACCGAAGGAAAAGATTCAATCGGGGCTTTGTCAAACACGTCAAATCAAAATTCCGATCACATCTCCTCCCTCCCTCTCTCTCTCTCTCTCTCTTTTTGTTGTCGTCTCTCGGTCTTTCACACCGGCCGTGCACGTAACACACGGGGAGACAGACATGTACATACAGCGCGGATGCTACCCGGACTATTAAACCCGGCTCGGCCCGACACGCCAACTCTCCCCGAACTAAGCGCACAGGCATGAGGCCGGTTTCAAGCCGCCCTCGCTGTGAATTGATTCTACTATGAGCCTACACGAACGGGCGCTTCCAAAGGGGCGGGGGGGGGGGGTGGTGGTGGACGGCGGCAAAACAAAACAAAACAAAACAAAAAAATAAAACAAAACAAAACGAAACGCAGGAATAAATAATAATAATAATAATAATAATAATAATAATAAATAAACAGCGTGTGAGGTCCGAGTCCGAATCAAACACGAGCACCACGACCCGCGTTTTAAACGCCGTCGGTTGTAGCGCGTTAAAATAATAATAATAATAATAATAATAATAATAATAAAACGGAGAGAAGAAGGCGCGGTTTGGTTTGGTTTGGTTTTATTTATTTATTTTTTTTATTTCCGCGCGAATTCGTGGTATCTCCCGGGCCGTGTCACCCCCGCGCCGCGCGATGGAACATTCCACAATTTATTCCAGGGAAAGACTGACAGTTTTTTGGGTCATGAAGCAGCTGTTCGAGTCAGCGGCCGGTCCCCCCTCCGCTAGAATAAGAAATTAGTCCGTTTTAAAGTAAATAACTAAAGCCTCTGGCCGATAAGAGGGAATTATAGAATGATGTGCAGGCTCAATTTGACGGAGAGAGAGAGACCCCCCCTCCCAAAACAGTTAAATCCAATAAATATGACCCCCTCCTCTCTCCTCCCCATCAAATTATTAAACACACTGGTGCTAGAGTTGGCCCAAGTTATTATCAACACAGGGGAAGATGGCAGCCTATACCACGAGCAAACTTGGTCCCCGTGCTGAAGACTCACATTTGCACAGCTGTGTTAATAAGAGCAGCCTGTTTTAAAAGTGACACCGTGCACACACAACAATGTGAAAGTCTTTATTTGTTTTTGTTTTTTTTTCCCTTTGGTTTTTTCGATGGAATTTTTTGGCCTCTGAAGGTCAAGCGGGATATCAGTCGCCTAATTGTCCAAACCGATCGCCAATGTCGCTGATGATGACACTGTCCTGCTTATATTACTGTCGTGGCCGGCTCCGTTTGTGTCAATTACCTCTCCACTTAGCTGTAGTTTGACAACACTTTGACGTATGGGGGGAAATGCATTACGGTGATATGTGATCTTTGTATATTCTAAGGTAATTTCTTCTCTGCTCTAAGACTTGGCCTATTAGACATCTTCCCACGGATTTAATAAATTTGTTAAACAAAACCCGTGTTTGCCATAGTTAAGTCACTTATCTTTTTGACCTTTCACAGCAGGTGCTATGTAAGACTTTCTGTGTAATTAATTCTTCACACTTTAAACAAATGCCATCCAACAACTTGAATCTATTAGTTGAGCATATTTCAGCTTTTAAAAGGGCTGCGCTTAGAGGCACTTAGTTGGGTAACATGCAAATGCCAACGTATACAATAACTGAGCTTCATGAGCCATAGTAGATGCTGCACCAGTTTAGCCATTTGTACCCCGAGCTGGTAGTTGTTTTCATTTAATTTCTCTATATGCGTGGATATGTCTTTCACTCGCTTCATTTTAAGTACCGTGGAACTGAATGTCGTTCATAAAGTTCACTTGTAATGTGTTGAGAGTTCAGTCAAGAAAAGGCACGACATATGTCTAAGATTTAGGTTCATAAAATGTAAAGACCTTTTAAACACTGACCGTGTGCTGCTGAATCCTGCATCGGGGAAGTCTGCAGGGGAGTACTGGGAAGACAACTTTATTTTCATTAAGGTAAACTGCTCTCATATTTAACTGTTAGTGGGATGGGTATTAATGACTACATTCTCCAATGTCTGGCCTCCTGACTTTGTTAAACTGTAAATAAATGAATAAATGTATAAATTAGTGAGTTTATTAAGTTGCTAAGTGTAGGTTGAGGTAGACTGGTTTTATATGGGCTTATACATTTTTCAAAGACATATATGACCTGAAAAAAACAACAATAAACTAGTAGCTTTGCTTTGTTTTATTATGATAAAACAAACATGTGATATATAATGTCCATGTGGGAAGATTGAAACTTTTAATCAATATATTTACGAAATCCAAAAGAAACTATACATTTCCCTAGTGTCATTAACATCTCGTGTCTAGTAAATGTAAAAGTCTGAAATTATTCCAAACTGTGGAAAATGCATTGTCTTTTTTTTTTAAACAAAGTGAAGTTCTCTGTTGAAGAATTCTCCTTAATTTTTTTCTTGCAGAACTTTGTTTATCTTTGTTGTAAGTGACTATTTGCATGTAATAAAGGCTCGTGTGTTTTGTGACACCAGTTTAATGGTCTACAGGTCAATATAAAGAATTGAGGGCCCAGCTACTATTAGCACCAAATTACCGTAACACCAAGCCCCAGTCACTTTTTTTTAGGTATTCCTCCACATCGCACATCTTAAATCATTTTTTTCATCTATTATTTCTCCATCTTCTCTTACTGTCTGGTCCACCTGATCCATTTGTCTCTTTACCTTATACATTTCTCCTTCCCTCCACAACACTCTCCATCTGTTGGCTTTCCTCCATATCTTCTTCCATCCCCCTCTCTCCTGTCTGCCCAGCGTCACCAGCCATCCACCAGCACACGTTCCTGCTCTGGTCATAATGGAGATCATATGTTGAAGCCAGCACTGAAACCTAACACGGGACGTCCACATCAAATAAAACCTGCTGTCAGCGGCGGGGCCTGACTCTGCCAAGGGGAGTGAAACCATATCTGTGTCGGCCTCACCAACACGCCATAAAATGGAAGCCCAAAAGACCAACAGACACGCAGACAGACAGACCACACCTCTCTGGAAGACATTCCAGTCTGCCCCTGCAAAACTACAGTTTCTGTCACATTTTGGTTCCTATGTTTTCAGCCTTTTTGACCTGCAAAGGCTTGTAGCTGTCAATCACTCAGAAAAGATTGGGACATGCAACGGTCTTTGTGCAATTTAATATCAAAAGTCACTGTATTTTATCTCAAAATGTCAACAAAGTCATTGCAGTTCGGTCATCACTGTGGCATTCTCATAAGTCATATGATACTCTTGTTTATTGCATTACCTTCCTTGCCTGAATACGTGGATTTCCTGTGCTGCACAAAGAGTCATTCAACTTATCCTGGTGCACTTTGTTGACTTGTAAAATGTGTTTATCTTTTGCCAATGAACAAAACATGGCTGAATTTAAGATGGGACCAAACATGGCTAACTAGAACTACATAGGCTGAATTTAACCTTGCTTTGGCCATGATGCTGGACTTTCAACTTCGTAGAGAGTCTGCAGGAAGTAGGACAGGTCACCCTGGACAGCTGGGAATCAGACTAGTCTGAGCTGTCACATTTATATCAAAGATGTTGGATTTTTACAACTAGAAAATGTACATTTGAACCCCTTAACAAGCTGCAGCCCTGGTATGGGCCAGGGGTAGTTTGTTACCATATTTGGGATGGCATCCAGCTGAATCCTTACTTAACTGCGATGAGCTATATGTTTTGAACTTTTGTACTTGTATATGACTGTAATCTGTTGAAATCAGTGGCTATTTATTTTTGTCACATTATGTTTGGCTTTTAAAGGACTCCTTTCATGTATGGGACTTCCCGTGCGGTGTAACACACACGGTTCAGCACCCGCTCTATAACTTGGTGGCAGCCTCACCATCTCTCAACGGATATGACTGAGATTGAATTGTCCTTTCCATCCCCATGTCTGAGCAGTGGAGATAGAGATCCAGAGTAAGAGCTGGAAGATGGATGGAGGATTGGTGGTGATGGCACTGCTGCTGGGGGAAGGTGGAAGCCGTGGTGTCCTGTTGTTCGTCAAGTAGCTGAGAGATCAGATGCTATCGGGCCAGGAGGTGTCTGCTCTGTTCAGCTCTGCTCGGCAGGCTGAGCACTGCACACAGCAGCTAGTTTACGTAAAGGATAAACAGTGACCCAGGGGTTGTAATCCACTAGCAAGCCGAGCGAGAGCTGTGTGGATTACTGGAGGCTAACTGTAGCCTCTCCACTTGTTTTACACCTCAAGAGGATCCTAATTGAGTTAAATCTCATTATTTATGGCTGGCTATGGAGACGGTAATCAGAGTGGCTGGTGTGTCTTTAAACAGATCAGTCAGAGCTGCGTCTGTTAATGCGAGCATGTGCACATATGCATAGCACACACACACATGCACGCACGCGCATGCACATACACACACACACACACACACACACACACACATTCAGTTTCCAGGTTGCTCTCATGAGAAGACTTAGCAGTGGGAGGAGAAATGCTCTGTGGTCATTAAAGGCTCTGGTACACTCATCATCACTGTGTTGCACATGTAAGAGTGTGTGTGTTAGTGTGTGTTTTGGTGCATGTGTGACAGCATGAGGAATCATATGGAGGCATTTTTTAGCTGTAGGCAAATGTACCTGGAGAAATGTAAACATCACTGTCACTTACAAATGACAAATTTAATATTTTCAAAAAACAACATTCAATGAGATATTTTCCTCTCCTCTTTCATTTCTTCTGATTTAATGAATCCAGCTGATGTAGATCCAGAATATTCATTGCGAGCAGCTACCCAGCAATTTCCCGTATTATTAAAAGGCAGGGATCGTTGATATGAAGATATGAAGTTTCATTGCTGGCTGATATGAGAATTATGAATGGTGACAGAGGGCATGTGCTGACCCTGTGTGGAGTCACTGCGCTAAGGGGTCTGCAGCTCATAGACAATAGGGAAGAGAAACTCCACGAGCAGATCAAATAAATGTCACGCTTTCTGGACTGCTAATAAAAAGAGAACAGGGCTTGTGATAAAAGCTACATTAGAGGAGAAGAGAAATTAAGCAGGCAAGAAAGAAAATAAAGACAGAAGGAGAAGAGAGGAGTGTGTTAATATCTTTCAGACAAAAGGAAAAAAGATATCACACAAAATGGCAAAGATTTTGAGAGGTTTGGGTGAGGTGATGTAGAGTATGAATGTAAGAAAGAAAGAGAAAGAAATGTGAAGGATGGTGGTTTGGGAGTATAGAAATCTCTCAACCTTATGCATTTCTATGTTTGCAATATACATGCAAATGGCGGCATGCCTGAGCAACATGAATTCAATGAGCAGAAAGAGTTTTTTCAGAGCCACATTATTCTGAATGATGCCAGAGTGTGTCGCTGGCTCCAGCCATCAATTCAAACAACAAACAGAGCTGAATACAACACTGGACATTTAAGTCTTTATTCAGCGTTTTTCCATGTCAGTCTTCTTCTGGTTGTGATGGCCCCCAAGGCCTCAAGACCAATTTACTGTTGATTGTGTTGCTGGGATCTTGGGGAGTGGCACCCATGTGCCTGAGCAGTCTCCCTGCTCTCTAGGTTACTTGATTTGGTTGGATTTTGGCTGATTTACTTTAGGTTTTTCTTACGCCTTTGCATGTTCACACATTCACACACTAGACATGTTACAGATGAACTGACTTAATGCTTAAGTTATCTTTCTGTAATAATTTTATTTTACTTTAACAAGTCACGTGTGGTCTCCACATTTTGTCCTTCCTTTGAGCTGGGTCGTCAGACGGTTCCGAAAAAACTTACTCCCACCGAGAATCCTCATCTTTGCAAACCCCAATCTGTATTTATGACGGTAGAAATGTTAAGTCATGTCTTTTGTTCAAGAAGTTAATTTAACATAAAATTAGATATTTTTTGTCAATCGACTCAATAAGAAAATGAATTAGATAAAAGATTTAGAGCTGGGGTCAGACAAAGAACAGGCAGACACATCCTGGTGCCTGTAGGAAGGGCCTGGCTTTGATTTGCCACACATCTCATACAGCTACAACGGATTGCCAATGTACACATGAAAAACCCAGAAAGACATAAAGCCCCCAGACAAGGAGTTCTGTTTTAGGCTGCCGATCAGGCTGCTGATTTTACTTGAACCCATCTGGAGCAGATGTTTTATTGGGACAAATAAATGCCTGAGAGGACATTTTACCATGTTACATCAGAGAACTTGGCCAACAACAGGAGTAATATGTCATAATACATGAACTGTAGCACTTCAATCTTGGTGTGAACAATTGTGAGTTTAGACATTGAAAGTGAGGACATTTTTTGGGACGTGTAGACACTCTGACTGTTCTACGATTACTTGAATATTTTTTAAGACATGTTTTAATCCAGCAGGGTTCTTGCAAGTATAGAAGTACAAACATAGTGTGTGTGTCTGCACTCTGACACCTGTTATTTTGCCGGAACACTGAACAGAAACCATTCAGTCTTTACAGAACCAGTGTTTTGACACAACCCGATATATGCACCGTATTAATCTTCGCACACATCATTTATCAAATGTGAAGTACAACTTTTTATGTTTGTTTATAAAAGTAACAGCAATGTTTACTCAAAGTAACAGCATGGCTCCAGGGATTGTCAGGGATTGTCAGTCCACTCACTGAGAGATCTGAACAACTCCTGGATGAATCGCCATAAAATTTCAGGGACATTCATTGTCTCCAGAAGATAAATTCTTCTCCCCTTGTTGATCCCCTGACTTTTCCTCTAGGGCCATCATCAGGTAAAAATTTAATTTGTCATTTGACATTCCCATCATTCTGAGCTTTATTTTGTGTTTACAGTTCTAATTGACGTTCCACATTCTACTTATTACTGTTCAACTGTTTCTGGTCCAACGCAAGCGACGCAATGCGGCTCATGTGGTTGTATCCAGTGCAGACGGTTCAGGGACTGAGCATTGGTTGTGATCCTTTGTGACGACAATGTGCTGTTCTTTTTCATCAGGAGGGACCGGTTCACTGGGCCACTCTGTTCTCTCTCATACTCTATGCCGTGGTATTTTAACAGTATTGCCAGAGGTTAAAGTGGGCCGGAACAATCCAGGACGGTATTCCAGCCCCTTCATTTAATAAGTTAAGAAAGCTGATTAGCAGTTTCATGCATAATAATGTCAAGTGAGGTCATTTTTTCGTCTTCTGCAGCCTGGCGTTCCCTCCAGCTGATGCCACATCCTTTTTCTGTACCATAGTCACACCGGCGACCAGGACAAATCCCAGTGGGCTGCTGCGTCGGTGGGCTGGTGGACCGTCAAAAAATCCATAAAGTTTTTACCTGTCCTGTGAGTCCGTCTACCGGCCCTCCCTGTGTACCTGTCATTCATCTGCGGCATACATGTTCCGGGGCCTTTCGCCCACTGGCTACTCACAACCAAGTTTCAACCCGTACTGACCTGGTCCAAGTTTACCACTTACCCCATCTTGAGCATTTTCCTGCATACACTCATGGTGAAATACCCTAAACATTAAACTTTATCAAGAGCTTTCTAGCTGGCTAGATCAAAGTAAAAAAAAAAAATGGAAGAAAAATGTCAAGACTGTGTTATTTGGAATCAGAAGTATGTCACAAAGCCTAGCGCATGCAGCAAATCAACCAAGAATATGTTAAACTCAGATGGGGAACGTGGTTAACCGGTATACCTGCTTAACATCAGCGTGTTTTTACGCCGATGTTACAAATTAATTCTTTGAAGTTCATAGCTATGAAGGAGATACAGCTATTCTAAGGGGCAAGAATCAGAGAGTTTTAAGGGACTACTGAAACATAAATTGTGACTAATTTGTCGAGGTTTCTGTTTTGGTACTTTCATTATTATTATTTGTTTTGTTACATATGTTCAAGATAAAAGTCTAACAAGCAAATTACATAGGGGTAATGTATGAACAGCACTTTTTGGTTTCTGATTTCTAACCCCAAATTGCTGCCATACTACACTTTTCATTCATTTTTCACTCTATACAACCAGTTAAGAAAATGTGGAAAAAAATCTCTTTTCAATCAAACAATCTTCTTTATCTATAAATAATGTAATATGCTATTTTGTGATTTTTAACATCACACATACAGAAAATGAATGTGGATGGTATGAAAAGGGTCACATTTGGTGTGCCAGCATTTCCTGGCATGGAAACATACAGCGCAACCTGTGCTATATGGCAGCGAGTGACATAGCCTGCACAGTATGTGCAGGGTTTGGGTGTTACACGTGGGAGTGTGTGTGACCGTTGCTCCATAAACACAGGGGCAATAGAACAGGGGTTTAAGAGGGTGGAGAGGTGTGGAAAAAGGGGAGCCAGTATAAATGTTTGTCTGAGAGTGGGAGCTGTAAAAGCATTAATGTATGTTGCACTGAGAGCTTTAAAACCAAAAGGTGCAGATACGACTGTGTGTCCGTGTTTGTGTCCCCTTGTGTGTGTGTGTGTGTGTGTGTGTGCGTGTGTGTGTTTGTGTGCGTGTGTGCGCGTGTTTGTGTGGTCTGAAAGGGTGCCTGGGTGTGTCAACAGATCTACTGATCATATCTCTCTGAGTGAGCATCTCATTTATTTATACATGGTAACGTGCATGTTTGGTCGTCTGCATTAGCACATACAGTAGCATAACAGGCAGCAGAGAGATTTATTGTTTCTCTTTGTGTGTGCAGGTCATTGTGAGAGGAGCTGGCAGCAGCCTCCTCTCTCCTCTTCTCTCCAGCAGTAATCAGTAAGAGTGGAGGCCCGGCCTTCTTTACTTCTCCCTGCCTGTGGTCTGTTCACATACCATCTCAGCCAAGCGGGTAGGAATGTGTGTGTGCGTGTGCGTGTGTGTCTGTGTGTGTGCGTTTGGGTGTGTGTACGTGTGTTTGTCTGTGTGTGTGTAAGTGTGTGTGCCCGTGTGTGTAAGCATTTCTGTGTACTCATATGTCTTTGTGAGTCTTACAAATTGTGTGCACAGTGAAGTGTTTGTGCATCTTTGTCTGTGTGTGTTTTTGTGTATGTGTGTGTGTGTGTGTGTGTGTGTGTGTGTGTGTGTGTGTGTGTGTGTGTGTGTGTGTGTGTGCGTGCGTGCGTGCGTGTGCGTGCAGATCTATGTGTGTATGAGGAAGAGAGAGGAAGAGAGAGAGAGATTTTGTGTTCATGTGTAAGAACAGGGGGGTGGGGGTTGAAGAGGCCCTGTAAGGGAGAAGACAGAAAACCCGGAGGTAGTTAGTTGGCCTTTTCCCTGCAGTAAACAGAAGATGATACTCGTGAATTCAAACCAGTTGCCTAAAAAGATCATCAACATCATATGAACATTATACACATGTTAATCTGTAAACATTTTTATTAGTAAAAAATAAAGTAGTAAAATAGTAAAGGCAGCTGGTTGGATGTTAGTCTCGGTAAGATTGATTTCACAATGAAAAATGCAAACTTTTGAATACAGATCAGAGAGTTTTCCACCAGGGTACCGGCTCCATTTACAATAAACTCAATATGTTTTACTAGAAGAAATGCAGCTGGAGAAGTATTGTCTGTTTTGGCTTTGTTCATTAGAAAGTGAGGCAGATACACAGACCAGTGTTGAGCAGAGGAAAGCTTTTGAAACACCGTTGTTGGTGCCTTTTCCCAGACAGTCTGTGGGCTTGGTGAACTTCTGCTGTTTCTCAGAAAACGCTACACACACACACACACACACACACACACAAACACACACACACACACAATCATGGAGTTTCATGATAAACACATGCATTTTCTTTCAGTCCGTCAAACCACACACATGACGGACATGCAAACAAAACTCTCTCTCTCTTTCTCCCTCTCCCTCTGTCTTTCTGTCACCTGTGCACACACACACTCCTACTATCAATTTCATTAATGAATTGCGGCTCCCGAACAAGGCACATCGCAGGGTTTATATTACATCAGCTTGGCATGATCCCCCAGCTGATATAATCACGACGTGATGAAAGGTTGTGATGACACATGAAAAGAGAACATTTGGTGCCTCTTAAAAGTATGTCATTGTTATGATAACCCACTTACCATGATGTTAAGTCATGAATTTGCACTGGTGGCAAAAAATCCTTAACATGTTTTAGTAGTGTCTGTTCTGTTCCATTATACAGCTTAATTAAACTATGACTTCATGCCATTGGAAATCTTTGGTTCATCTTACCGTTGGTTTTTGGTTACAAATGTTACAAATGTTTGAGTAATCCTACATTATTTTAAAGTTAGTACAAGTCCTTGGTGTTAAAAACAATACAGTAAGTGCTGCCATCTGGGATTTTATCAAAAGCACTTCCTGGAGCTGGTCCATCACCTGTGATGAGGCCTACTGTGACTACATGCCTTTTGCCATAGATGTAACTGTGGTATGTCATCTAAAAGATCTGCACAATTTAGTATGAAATACTTCAACTTGTATTCACCCAGTAAAAACTGATGAATCATTTGTCTTGAACATTTCCGAGCTTCACTTTGACAGCGCAGAATCACCAGGTTGGGATCAACTTCAGTTCTCTTCTGTTGAGTACAACATAAAAACATGGGAATTTAGTTTTAAAAATATATGGTAAACACGCAACTGGGGTCGCTCCAACCGTTTTGAAATCTCCCACCAGTCAGTTTGTACTCTGTTGCTGTCAGTATTGGTTGCGAAGATGAAAATTAAATTGTTCTGATATACAGCCTCATGTGTCATCAAGTGGTGAGCCTTAAATTGACTAGTGAATTCTGAATATGGAATTTGCTTTTTCAGGGAAACCTTTGGGAGGTCGCGGAGGAGGACACATCTGTGTAAATTCACAGGAAACTATTGTGTGGTCCACTGATCGTGGCGATTCCACTGTCTGTGGTCTGAAATTTTGCGGAAAGATTTTCTAGAGGCAGCGCTGTGATCAAACTCTTATGTTGAAGCTCGTAGGGTACAACAGTCTTTGCTGATCTCTTCAGCCTTCCCTGTATCTCTTGAGTCTTTTCCACATGTATGTGCATACATACCGAGCGCACACCGTTAGCATATGAATTTGGCGCTCCCAATAATTACAAAAAAATCTGCATGGTGTCTTTGTAATGGGATAGATTCATGGAAGATTTCACAAGCTGTTATTAAACTGTCAGTGGACAAACTCCTGAGATCTTGATAGCATCACAGATTTGCATATATTTCCTTCACATTCTAGTAGCTTTCAGACAGAGTTGTTCATAGTCACACACATTCAGTTTGGATTCAAAGATTAGCATATCAAATGAGTTTTAGTGTCACATTGTCTGTGGTTTAGTCGCAACGAGAGGAAGATCACTGACTCTCTTGTACGATCCATAGTCAAGGACAATTCAGCAGAAAAGAAGCCCTTCTCACTACCCAAGTGGGGTGGCAGCAGGTCAGCTGGAATGTGATGTCAAATCTATAATTCAGTGTAAAGCTTGGCTGGAGTATGAGACGGGAGCTATAGACAAAGAAATAGGGTGAGCAGAAAGTCAGGAGAGCGGGAGAAAATTCTGTACTTACTCAAAGAGTTAAGTCGAGTCTATTTTAATTCATAGTTATGTAAAATCCCAAATCAAGTATTTGCCTCAGAGGGGCTTTACAATGTGTACAACCGTAATTGCTTGGTTTTTGCATTGTGTGGATATTTTCCAAGCTGCGCTCAGTTTTTTCTAACAAATAATAAAGCAGATCCTCCATGTTAATATCACTGCCCATCCCTGCTCCTTCACAAATGAAAAGAATAAAGTGACAAAATGGGAGTTACCTTAGTTTTCCAGCAACTTTAAGATAGCAATACTGTTCAGTGAAGAAATGAAGGAGGATGGGCTTTGAACTTGCACATAGTGCAGACATACTTGAGTTTCGAGGCCTTTCTAGCCAGATAATAATTTATAGCAAACCTTGAGCTTGGCTCGACTTTTTTGTCACATGACACTGTGTTTTTTGCTGAATCCCTCGGCGCTGCCCCCCCCCCAACCAACTGGTCTCATCGAAATGACTGAGGGGACTGCATTTAGTCACGCAGTGGTGTTCTCTGTGTGAACATGGCCTTGTTCACTCCTTGAATTCAGATTAAGGGAAAATTCCACAAGAAATGATTCACTTTCTTTACTCTTCATATAGAGAGGAACTCACTGTAACGCCATGGTGTAGCTTGGATGCGCCCCAGTCACAAATTCAATAGGAGAATAAGCTGAGGAGAGGATGCAGATTTACCACAACTTGAATTCAGCACTGTAAATGATCATTAATACTACTACTCAGGGTCATGTGCTGTGTGTCTCTTCAAACCACGACATGCCACCGACAGCTGATTTTTGCTTTATAAATCATTAAAACTGGGAGCGTTGCCTTTATATGACTGAAAATGATTGGCATAAAGTGCTGGTCCAGTAGACATGATTTGCCTGATGTGACTTTCTCTGGAGCAATGAACACTTCAAACTGGGAGCAGCGTTTGTTGATAGCACAATAAAGTGAGCGTACCTACAATTTGCCAGCTTAGGAGGTGGTTTTGTTTAAAATTACTGCAACCAAATGTAAAAAAAAAACAAAACAAAAAATAAAAGATCAGTTTTCCTCCATGGCGCTCCTTTTATGCCCAAACATGCAATGGAAAAATACCTAACCACCTTTCTATTGTTTGTTCTTATTTCACTGGTTAATGATTACGAGGCTTCAGTGATTCAGGCTCAGGTGCTGCTGGGTGCATCTGAATTTCGCTGTTTGTGACCCGCCCTTATCTCCCCACACACGCCACACACATACGGAGCAGCATCTCGGAGTAAAAGGGCCAGTTCAATATGCTCCCATCTCTCTGTCTCTCTCCTTTTCTTTGGACTCATCCTAAGTCACCGCCCAGTTTAATTCCAGCCTGCATCTCAGTGCCTTGGAAAAAAAAGAAAACACAGTCATAAACACACCAGATTAGGTCAGAGTTGGTTTCATAACCACTCCATGACCTCTTTACCCCCCCTCCCTTCTCTTTTTCTTTCCCCTTCTATCTCTCTCGCTCTTCTTCTCCTTTCTGCACTTTTCTGCGTCCCCTCTCTTTCCTTCCTTCTCATCTCCCTGCTCTCCACTTTGTGCAGACCAATCTGTGTTATATTTGGCTTTGCTCTCTTTTCCAATCTTCCCTATCCCCCGCTCTCTTTTTATGTGCTCTTCACACTCTTTCGCCCACTTTATAAGGTCCCGCTGTACCTCTAAACTTCACAAGTCCCGCAGTCCTTCTATTTCCCTTTTTCCTTTTCTCAATCTTTTCCTTTTATTTTTTTCTTCAACCCAAACCCGCTTGCACAGAACTTATTTTCACTTTTCTGGGCTTCAGCCATTTTAGTCACCAACTCTCAGTGGCACAGTGTCTCCGTATGGCAAAAAGATATTTCATAACATCATCTATAGCCAAGTCAATATATAAATGACTTACAACAATGACCATGAAAAAAGACAGTAGATGAAAGTGGTATGGTGGAGCAATGTCGTGGTATAAGTGGGGGAAAAAAATTGTACATTCTCTTGCGTGCTTGTGGGAACACGACCTTCACTTTTTGGTTTCTACTTTTCAAATTTTGTTCCTCATTTTTTCTTTTTCCCAAATCTAAATCAAGTAACAAGTTTATGATGTTTTTGGCCAAGCTTCATATCTCTCACTTCCTTTACATTTGACTGACAAAGACCAGTGTTTAAAATGTCTGAGGAGAAGCTTTAGTTGGCATAGCCACAAATTCTACACATGAAGATCTCTGTACTTGTCATGACACTCAGCTTGTATATAAAAGTGTTGTCTAATGGACAAACCAATCTGTATTGTTTTTGGACCTTGACTTATAGGGCAGTCCTGTCTCCTAGAAATTATGTTCTTATACTACTAAACTGTTTTCTTAATTGCGTTGCAGTGGGAATGTAATCACTGGATGGATAATGTTTCACTGAATGAAGGAATGGCAGCAGGGTCACAAGGAGTTGGTTGAGTTTTGTGGCAGATGTGTGCAGTAATGTTATCTGCGAACATTTTACTGATATGTTCTGTACCAACAGAACTTGCCAAATACATAAATTAACAATATTTCCTCATTAGGTTCACGTAAAAACTAATCCAGTTGCAACTACATTTCCCTAAAAAGGAAATTGCTGTTTTAAATTATTTGTACAGTAACGTAATTTCTACACTTTTAATAATTTTAAGATTATTCTACTTAGAAAGTTCCCCTGCCAAGCTAACTGAGCCTAGGTTAAATAGTTAGTTCAAGGTCATTTTATGAGTTTTGAAAATGTAAAACTGACCAAGTTAAGTACAAGTTCGATAAACTTAAGCTGTGAATTTGAATCGTCTGTGTTGTTCCACAGACAGTCAGAACAGACAGTTTTGCTTTTCTTGTACATTTCTCAGTTTAAAGACGCAGTTTTTCACGTAACAAGAACAACTTAGAACTGTAGCTGCTGAAGCCGCTTTATACCAGAGTCACCACAAAGCCAAAGCTGCGAGGCTCTCCAGAGTGACTTTGTTAAATTCAAAGTGTACAGGGGTAGAGTCTGAATTCAACACTAACCTTCATCATTATTAGCTCTATATTTGTTATTATGAGGAAAAAACACATCATGACTTAATTTAACATGTATCAAAGGCACGCTGGAGGTTTAAGTCATGACTGGGTTGTTCAATCTACAAAAATAATTAGTGCATGCTGGGGGGTCTGTAAATATGCTAGTCTTGTTGGTTTAAAGTGCGGATTTAACTCTTAGCAATTCATCTATTCAGCTCACCATTTGCAGTCAGAAGACCTCAAGTTGGAGGAATTTGACAACACTTTGACAACACTGTATTTACATTAAGTTAGCCAAACACGTTAGTTGATTACACCAAATACCTGTATGATTTTTTTTTAAAGTGTATGTTTAGGGTTTTTTTTGCATTTTTCTCTTTTTTCATATGCCATATAAAACAACATTTGACTAGAGAAACATTCTAGAGAAACATTCTTAAAATTGGGATCTAGCGTTTTAGAAGTTAGAAGTTGTTCTGCTTATGGAATCCAAACCGGTTGTGAGATCAGATTAGATGTTCATCTGAGAATCTTTTTCTTTTTTTGTTTCTTTTTTTTTTCTTTGTACATTTGCTCTTATTCAAGGTCGGGATTCAATCTCAGCATAAAGAAGGGACATGTCAAGTCCATCACAAAGCAATCTAACAAAAATTAATGAAGAATGAGAAATTTTTTCCCAGTAAATGTAAAAACATAAACACTCCAGAACCTACAAACTACCTAATAAGAACACTTTTGTAATTCCAGGATCACATGTTGCTCCAAATGAATTAGTGTAACCATAAGAACAAGCCAACTTCTCTTCCTGCTGAGTTTCATTGTGAGAGAATGAGAGATAAAACCACGGGAATTAAACCACACGGTGCCGCCTTGCTTGGAAAAGACAGGTCATCTAATCTATATCTGGGCCAAAGGACTGCATGTACTATATCATCACTATTAAAAAGAATATTGAAATTCACTTGTGCAAAAACCACTCTTATGTTCACTATTTATTATCTATCTAACACTAGAACTAGGATGAGCAACATAGAGAAGCATGTATGAAATATATTGTATATATTGGATATCATCATTAGCATGTGTGGAATTTCACAATCACGACCATCTGCATGAAATCATATTGTGAATATGTGTTGACTAGTTGACTACATGGGTATGTATTTTACAACTTGGACAAATGTATCAAGGAATTCTGGTGTATGTTTTTCATAAAGCACACAAGCTGCTTTAGCAATGGATCTTGAATGATTTATTGGCCATAAAATTCATTGATCACAGCTTTTCAGAAACATGCAATCTAACTCAGAGTTGAAAACAAACAGCACGGCTGCTGGGTGCATTTGTGGCCAAATATTTTGTAATCTGTTGTGGTAATTTAATTAGTCAAGAAAGAATGTGATTAATCAAATCAATTACACTGCACTATAAAACATGAATCATGTTTCCCCAGTCTCATTATCAACCCTGGGGTGGACGTGTGTGTGTGTGTGTGTGTGTGTGTGTGTGTGCGTGTGTGTGTGTGTGTGTGTGTGTGTGTGTGTGCGCGTGTGTGTGTGTGCATGTATGTGTGTGTGTGTGTGTGTGTGCGTGTGTCTGTGTGTGTGTGTATGTGTGTATGTGTATGTGTGTGTGTATGTGTGTGTTTGTGTGTGTGTATATGTGTGTGTGTGTTTGTGTGTGTATGTGTGTGTGTGTGCACAGTCATATATGTGTGTCACGGTGTGCCAATGTGGCCAAGTGTGACAGTGAGAAAATGTGGCTCTATCCTTCAGCAGCAACCATTTTATCTACATACAGTGGAAGCCTTTGTTTGTGTATGTGTGTATGTGTGTGTGTATGTGTGTTGTTTGTGTGTGTGTGTGTGTGTGTGTGTGTGTGCGTGTGTGTGTGTGTGTGTGTGTGTGTGTGTGCGTGTGTCAGTGTATGTGTGTAGATGTTGGCGTGTACAGCTAGTGTTCACTAGAGACTAGCTGGAGAGCAGAAAGAGAGGGATAAGCATTTGCAGGCTGCAATTATGGGTAATTTTCCAACAGCAGCAAAATTAAAGCCCCCAAAACAAAACAAAGAGGGCAAATTTACTCCCTGGACGAGTCTGTCACTGATGCACACAACACAGAGAGAGAGATGACAGTTATACATACAAAGCCTCAGGCAGCATCTATAATACAAATATTGACAAGTGATGTTCGTCATGTTGTTGAGGCAGTTTGGTTCAGGCAGGGAGTCAGGCAGTATCCTAATCTCTTTCCTTTGGGCCCTGAGGAGGAGGAGCCTTACTTAGTTGCTATGCCACCATAAAGCATTGTGCCATATTAATCAAACCTAACACATCCAAATGCAACATTTACAAACAGTGGGCCTGAGTGAATTCATAACTTCTGGCTTCTGAAACTGCAAAAATGTAATGTAATTATGCAAAATGACTAAAAATCCAGCCTTGAAACACAACATTAGGTTAATTCCATTTTTAAAAAATCTAGTGTCATAACTTGATTAATATTTCTGTTTTGATGGGCCTCCAAGGAAGATTAGCAGCAAGTTCAGACATGTCTGTAATAATCATGGAACAGAGAGAAAAAAATAATGCTAAAGAGCTAAAATGCTACAAATAAGAAAAACCATTACAAGTGAACATTTGTTGGTTTCATGGATATGGAATGAAACATATTATGATGACATAAGCGCTGCTGTGTTGGTAAATTTTCATGAGGGCTGTAGTTTTTTTTTTGTATGCTAACAAATTAATCATTATCTTTGTTTAGATCACAACCGTTAGTAGATGGTTGTTTATCTTATCTTGAGAATATGGATAGAAAACCCCAGGAGCAGCTTTAATGTTTCTGAAATGCTAAAATGAGACACTGCGCTGATTTACAGACATTATATCAGAATGTTTGGGCTGAAAACAACCGCCTGTTACATCTGGAAATGATAAATGAAACCAAAGTTTTTTGGTGCTAAAATCAAAACAGTGAGCTAAAAGACTAACAAAAAAAAACTGTAGAGCTGATGGGAAATGATGGGTCTGGTGAATGTTTTCCATTAGTTTATCACTACTAATGATGACACTGTCCTTTGATCCACTGCTGATAATAAAAATTATTGATCAGTGGAGCTCAATGTTAATGTTTGAAGTTGAAGACAGAGAAACATAGCAAAACAGGAGTTAGGGATGCAAACAATAAACCACTGGTAAACAGTTTATCTTCTAAATGCAGTTTAATGCAGTCTTGAGTTCTCACAAGCGAGCTCTGAGAAACAAGAGTAATAGAGGGTGAAGTCGGGCTGGTGTGACTCATCCTGTTCTGAGAGTCACCAGAGCTGAAATTATAAGCTGGTATGCATATCAATGAGAACTGAGCTACCATGACAACTCCCAATGATATGACTGTGCCTCACAACATGTATACCTTTTTCTCTCGTTTAGTTCTCAGCTTTGCTGGTGGGTAGCACGTCAGCATTTTACACAAGCTCTGAAATACTTAGCAGTGCTAAATGTTGGTATTCTTGCAAAAGTTATTTCAGTGAAACATCCCTTTAAAGCACCGTGTGTCTCCCAGAGCGAGGTGATGGCAGAGAGCAGCCTCGGTGCAGAACAAAGGTTAATTAACTAAACCTCACATTGTCACTGCACATCTCCTTTCCTTTCCTTTCCTTTCCTTTCCTTTCCTTTCCTTTCCTTTCCCTTCCTTTCCTTTCCTTTCCTTTCCTTTCCTTTCCTTTCCTTTCCTTTCCTTTCCTTTCATGCCCAGGGCCACTTTTACAGATGATGTTGTTTCCAATGACACAGGAATGACCATCATTAAAAGCCAGCCAGAATATAGCCCTCAGCATGGTAATCCCATCAAAAGGAAACAGGGTAACAGCCTCTGTCTAATCCTTCATTAGCCTTGCTCCTCCCTTCACATCCCAGCTCCCCCCACCCCAACCCCCAATCGAAGCACCAGTAATTAGCTTAGAACTAACAAGTCGCCAGAGGTAGCAATAGTTCTCCTCAGCTGTTTCAACTCATGTTAAAGTTCAAAAACGCTGTTTAAACAATGGTATAACACTATGTCTTTTACTCAGTATCATTTACTCTCCAACTATTCCCAGTAATGACAACTGTAACAAAAAACCTTTCTAATTTCAGAAAATCATTTAAGCTATCACAAACGAAGGTGCTCTGTTATCATTTCAGGTAAAGTTCAAAAACCTGAATAATTTAAAACTAGATACTATAGCTTTTACACAGTCTTAAATAAAACACAGGGCTAATTTAGATGAGAAATGACATTAAAACACTTAAAGGCACTGTTATGACAGTATAGTCTTGTTCTACTGATAAATCAGAAGGAAATACAAGAAGGACTTTATTATTTCCAAATGTAAGACATGATTTCAAGTGATAAGTTCTAGGGGAATAATGTATATGTTTAAGTATCCACAAATTGCAAAAATTACAACTGTACATTTGCACATAGCTCTAGGGACGGCCATGGCCTGTTGGCCTGTGAGTCCACCACTTTAATTTCAGACTGAAATATCTCAGACAGTACTGTATGTATGAAATTTTGCAAGGACACCCATGGTCCCCAGAGGATGAATCCTATGGTGATCCCCTGACATTTCCTCAGGCACCACCAGTCTACAACGACTGGATAGATTTCCATGAAGTTTTATACATACAGTCCGTCTCCCTCAGTATGAATTGTAACTTAACCTTAACTCCCTTAACTTTTCATCTAGTGCCATCATCAGGTCAAAATTTTAACTTGTCCAATACCTTTTTTTATTGATCAAATATTTGTAAAACTAATGACGGCCACAGGTGATCCACAGTGAATGACAGTCACCTGTTGCATCCTAGCAGATCGGTAGAAGAGAATAATTTAACTGGTTAGTTTTTACTTTTGCTGCATCCATTGTATTTGGAATGAAAGCTAGAGAGTTCTTGCAGTGATAATTTCTAATTAGAAGCAACACGCAGCATTATTAACTCAGATTGTGGCAAACACTGAAGTCTGATGTGTTGGTATAGAATCTATGCACCTGCACTATGAGAACATACTGTTCAGTCTGCAATCCTTTTCAAACACATGCATACAACACACAAAGAGACAAAGACAGTTACACACACTGCAGTGTCATAAAGAACAGGTTGGACTTGTAGCGCAATGTGAGTTGGAGTAATAGATGTCAACTTGAGTGCAGATCTGATGAGAATGACTCAGGTATGGTTCATGTAAAAATGACAGGCCTACATTAAAATGTTTGTCAAAGTGTTTCTGTTTGTGTTTGCCCGTGTTAGTATACACTGAACCATGAGCATCCATGAGTAGGAGATTATAGAAATTTACCCCTTACTGTGTGGCCGTTTAAGAGATATTTTCACAAGAATTAACAACAGCCATAGAATTACAACATGTCAACAAATGAGGGGAAAGTAAAGGGGAAAGCAATGAACTGGGCCAACAATTTAAATATTAGGTAATGGCAGAGTTTCCTCAAAAAGGAAAATAATACTTCTCTTTGCATGGGCATGTATAGTTATGAGTTGCAATAGTGTATCCAAAACATAATTGATTTATTATGTGCATATTTTCAAAAATATTCAAAACTATGAACCATCTTGCACAATGAAATTTAAATTTGAAAACATAGTGAGATTGTTTGAGCTGAAACGTATCCTCTGAGTGAGGTAAACTATGTAACACCTCCATTAACCTAAAAACCTAAAAACCTAAAAATATTTCATTGGAATATATATAAAACATTCAAAATGGTATTGCCAAAAAGGCTGGAGTAAATGTGTTTTGTTTTTGGTTTTTTTTAAGAAAAAGAGAGGAAAAAGAGCTGTGGCTATGCCTTGATAATTCATTTATCAAAGCCAGTGGTGAAAAAAAAATTGTATATCCCAATGAAAATGAAGAGTACATAAGTAATATATTAACAAAATCTGTCTTTTTGTATTTGTTGGTGAAATTCAACAAAACCAAACAAAACAAGGGAAAGGGTGTAAAAAGTTATATTAAAATTTATATTCTGGTAACAGAATATCTATCTTATCATTTTCCCTCTTTGATCACTGTTATTTCTTTCTTTTTATTGAATTTTGAGTCTCTGTGATTGGTGCATTTTTGTTTGGCCCTGTTAACACTTGGAGCTAAAATGCATCTGAGCTTAATGATCACAATTAGAAGAAACAAAATACAGATGTGAATGCATGCAATATAAAACACTATCGCTCTTTTCAGCATGAAAAATGAAGCCAAAATTTCCATTATAATCAACATTTTTTAACATAGACACCCTGATGTCTTTTGACCTGTAAATCACCAAAACTGTGCTTAATGGGTTGAACCAAGGAGGTCATCAAGTTTTAGTAGCCGTTTATTATAAAAAAAATTTGCGTATTAATCTTAATGTCTAGTTTCTCTTTAAAATAAGTGGTTTCAAAACATGGATGAAAGTGGTTTTGTCTGAAACCTGTGTGATTGCTTTTATCTTTGATAACTTTGATGGCTCTGTTGTAAAACTGTTCGATAACCCTGCAAACCTAAGATTAACCATTTAAACTGCTCAGGTAAGTTAACTGGTTTCATACATGACAATATTCCTATGTGTTATAGTGTGAGTAGACATGCATACACAGCAGAGCTGGGGGACAACAAATTCAGCTTCGTAGTGTAGTTTAGCAGGAAAAAAAAGCCTTAGAATTATTTTCCTATGCCTGTCAATTCAGAAAACTTGACAAAATCCTTTATCGTTTTGGCCGTGGTCACTTTCCCCACAGATAAAATCAGATGTGAGCAGGGAGCAAAATCTCATCAGAATTGCTCACTGGAGACACATTTGAGATGCACTCTTCAGTCCATCTGGAACTGATCAGGTCACAATGTAGATTTGTCTAGATACAAGCTATTAGGTCTGAACAGGGTCTTAATTCAGTCATGGTGGATGTCACTGCACACACTAAATACATCATTCTTCTGTTGTTGCTGCCAGACACAGACACATCAGCTCTGTTTGCCTTTTTTTCCCCACAGACCTAAATGATTCTGTGTGAGAAGAGCTTAGTTTACAGGCTTTCATGACCTGCATAATGCATATCTTTAGCAGCTGTAAGACCCTACAAAACACACCTTCTTTGGAGATGTTTTGAGGGTATTTTTGCCTCTGATTAATGGTATGCAGTCGAGAGGTAGTCAGTAAATGTGGAGAGGAAGTGGGGTAAATGACATGGAACAAAAGATAGCATCCTAGCCACCACAACACCACTAAAGCTCACTTTAGATAATATGACGATGTGAAAGTATAAATCTTTTTGAACATTACATGGGGAAAGCATTTAAAATATTTGTACGGCGGTCGTATCATTGCATCGACGATAAACCAATTACAAATAAGTTTCCAAATTGTCTTCTCTAGAAGAATGTAATGTTCAGGCCAAAATAAAGGACCACAAACTCCGCCTTAAGAAAATATGAATAGGGCTGTATTGTCCAAAACTAACATGAACTACTTTCTCCTCTGATAGTTCTCCTCTTTAATTGTTGGGTGCACTGGGGTCATTAAGATGCAATAAATAAAGGGGTATTGCAACTTATAATTAGTTCGTCGTATGCCATTTTTTCTAGCATTCTTCTGCAATTTTATTGTATAATGATATCAAAACTGGGATACTCATTCTGAAATGTACATATGCACCTGAATGAAGGTAAAACTATAACTACAAAACTACATGAAAAAAAAGACAACACTTATTGTAAGAGTTAGTTAACAAGACTAATTGTGAGTATAGTTCAGGTGTTGAACCAAAGTCTTCTCTTATAGTTTTTTTAATAGAAATTCTGCTGCAGAAATCTCCTCACCTGATGCTAATGTCCTGCCGTGACGGTGTCCTGCACCAAGAATAATCTCAAATGAAAACCAGTTTTATGAGTGATGTGGTTCTAAATGAAGACTACAGTACTGTCCTTGCTTGCATTTCTTTAAATTTGCCTTTGTCCTGCATTTAGAAAAATGTAGGACAGCAGTGAAATACCTATAGCTGCGAGATACCACAAAAGCTGTGACATTTTGAATGGAGAAAGGTCATACATAGAAAATGGATGGCACACAGCTAGAATAATGGTTTTAAAATATTATCTTAACAAGGATTCAGCTTTTTATTTGTAAAGAATCTTTATGTATCGATGGAAAGTTTTTTTTAAAGGCAAGTCTTGAATGACAGTAATAAATCTCATATTTCAAACACTGTACCGATGACTCAAGGTTTTTGTTTGATTTTCTGAATGTTTATTTGCCCTCCGAAAATGCACGAACCTCTAACCTTCTTGTGTCCCAATCTATTGAGACGGATCACATTTACATGTTGGCAAAGGTTTTACCGTCGCCCTGGCAGTGCAGATAAACCCAACCTTTTACCTTGCAGGTGTTCACAACATAAATTACTCTTTGGTAACAAACAGTAGGAGGATCACATCCCTATATAGTGATAAATCTTTCTCTTCCTGTCTACCTCGCTCTTTGTGTCTCTTTCGCTCTGTCAGGCTGAACCCAGCTGATCTGTTCAATCAACCAGGATCACTGAGGCAGGACCCTGTAAAAAGTGATTCACTCCATTTCAGCCCTCCATACACCATTTGTCCTGTTCCTCTCATCCTGTCTCCTCTCTGTTTATAGTTCCCCTTGGTCAGCCATTGTTGACCTAACACTGGCGCGTGACATTAAAAGAAAGGCCATGAAAAGGAATTTTTCTACCTTGCATGGAGAGTGTAGTTTATATTCTTTAGCTTTCTGGAACTTAAAAAGCATGCACAGACACCTGTTTATTTTTCCAAAATAAACACTTGTTTTGCAACTGTCATTTATAGTAGTTTATTCTGGTTTGTATTCTTAGAGACTTTTCTGCAACTTTTGTGACATTATGAAAATGGTGACAGTCTGAAAAGCTGCGGAGTGCTAGCAGGCACATTGTGTCTGCTACCGGTGGCTCGTTTGTAGCCAGTGACTGACATCACGTTATTGATGCGGTCCCAAATCCCAACGGTTTCCAAACTTTTGTACATGTCATTATTACACATGAAGAGTTTGACAGCCAAATGTATAAAGGGCCTGATAGGTGAGCCGGGATTAACCAAGACGGAAGTAGGTCAGAGAACTCCATATTATCTCTGCTTCTCAGTTGACCAAACTGCATCTTTCATTTGGACAAAAAAAAGGGAAAAACACCGTCTTTGTCCAAAAAATATGATAAACAATTATCCAATGTTTCCTATTGTTTCAGCCACTGACCCATGAAGGCTGAGAAGTGACTGATGTCTGATTGTATTGTGTTGTGGCCCCTCATCTCCATCCAATGTGGCGAGGAATTGTAGGGGAACTGGGCAATTATTTCTGATTTATCTACTTGGACAAATCCTGGCATACTGAGCAGGGCTCCAGAGTCTAGTTGAGGTTTGTGTCCTCATTATCGATACCCTCTATACTGTTGAATTACCTTGAGCTTTGCCAAGACATCCAGTTTGTTCTTGGGGTCTGTATTATATGACCAATTTTGAGAGGCATGATTTTCAGTCATGTAAATAAGTTCACATGGTTGAATAGGTCATTAAAGGTTAGAAACTGGCCTGCTTTTGTCTCAGAATTAAATATAATTGTCCATCTTAGACCAGATATGATGATGCAGTCAATATGCTTTGTTGTGTATGAGTTAGTGTATATAGTCTATAGCCCTTTAACCTGCTAACAAAACAGATCTTGAATTTGGTAGAACTGTAAAATAACTATAACATGGTAGTTATGTTTGTGTGTGTGTGTGTATATATATATATGTATATATATACATAGCTTAACAGAGCTTGGTCAGTTTTTATAATTAGTGATAGCTATTTTATTGACTGTGAGTTGAAGCCTCATTATATAAAAACAAACCAAAATTCAATCACCAAAACACCTAACACAGTGGATGACAAGTCCATGTTTAGCAATGGGCCAGGAGCTAGGAGCCTTAATACAGTCTCACAAATATAAGTATTTGTTGTTGAGTATTGACTCATCGACATCTGATGCTCCACCAAAGGTTTGCAGTTGCCATGCAATATTTTACACAATGCTTTACTGCCTGTTTAAATTTGAAGATGTTTTTGAGTCTTTGTTGTATTCTTATGTTTCTATGATTGTGCTCTGAAACTGCTGTAGTTGTGGCAATCGTGTCTTCGGGCTACCTTTCATCATAGCATTGCTATTGCTACATACACAGTAGATATACTATATATAGTAAATGTATGTAAGGCTATAAAATATGCTATTTGCTCTGTACTAATACTGAGCACATTATTAGGAACACTACACTAACACGGAGCAGGGCCTTCCTTGGCTCTCGCAGCCTCAGTTCTTCACATCATTGATTCCAAAAGATGTTGGAAACTTTCCTGAGATTCTGCTTCATGTAAACACGATTGCATCACATCATTCCTGCAGATCTGTCAGCTGCGTGTTCATGCTGCTAATCTCCCAAAGGGTTTCTACTGGATTCTGATACAATGGCTGGGGAGGCCACTGAAGTTCACTGAGGTCTTTGTCATGTTCATGAATCAGCCTGAGACAATTTTTCACAGTTTTCTGATAGTATAAGTGGCTGTAGCTGAGATTGTAAAGAGGATCTTCCATTTGTTTTTAGGTTAGTGTTGATGTTTTGATCCCTGGCTCCTTCTGTCGACATGTCAAAATGTGCTTGAGATGTTGCCTTCTGACATGGTGCGTTACTATGCTGGAAGTAGCCATTAGAAGATGGTGTCCATGAAACTGTGTCCATGAAGGGATATGCATGGTCAGCGACCGTTCTCAGACAGGCTGTGACTTTTAAACATTGATTGATATTAAGGGGCTCAAAATGTGATAAGAAAACATTCCCCACACCGTTACACCATCCCCACCAGCTTGGATAGTGGAAACAAGGCAGGCTGGGTCCATGGATTCATGCTGATGACAATAAATTCTGACCCTAACATCTGTATGTCTTAGCAGAAGTCCAGATTCTTTAGACCAGGCCACATTTTTCCAGTTTTCAGCTGCCCAGTTCTGGTGAGCCTGCGTCCACTGCAGCCTCAGACTTCTCTTCTTGACAAACAAGAGTGGAGCCCAACGTTGTCTTCTGCTGCTGTAGCCCATCTGCCTCAAGGTTCGACATGCTGTTAATTCTGTGACGCTCTCCTGCTCACCACAGTTATAAAGAATTTTTAATGAGATACCATAGGCTTTCTGTCAGCTCTAGCCATTTCGGCTATCCTCCTCCAGCCTCTCTCATCAACAACATTCAACATTCCGTGCACACATCCGATGCTCATTGGGTATTTTTGTTTTTTTTGTACATGTCTCACTCACTGTCGTGTGAGTGAAAATCCCACGAGATCAGCAGTTTCAGAAATACTCAAACCAGCCGATCTGTTATCATGAATTGTGCCATAGTCAAATTTACATCAGATTCACGACAAAATCAAATTTGTTCATAATTCAGGTATCTGATGTAAATAGAACATTATGCGATGATGTAAGTCAAGCAATGACAAACAATCCAACACTATAGACAATTTCATTTGAAGACTTCACAATCCACAAAGAAACTGCCTTTCATGTGCACTGAATCTACAATTTTACTTGCTTTTGTAACTATTTGGTAGTTTACTGTTTGAGGAGGTACATAACAGTACTTTGCATCAACAATAAACTGAAAAATATGAAAAATATGATTTAAAATTCCCCAAAAATGATTTCAGTAAATATCAGAATTTTGAATACATGCTTTTTTTGCTCCATCAAGTTTTGTCCATCAATATGTACTAGTATAGAAGGAACACTATAGAAGAAAAGCCCATGGTGCCCTGTGATTTAGAGGCTCAGATGCAGACCATGAATGCTTCTGTTTTTGTGGTCCCTGAATGTACGTGTACAGTAGTTTAACAGAGCTTGGTCTTGTAGCTCAATTTTTATACTTGGTGAAAGCCTTTTTATGAATTGTGAGTTAAAGCCTCATTGCTGTTGTTATGTTATGTCTTGTATGTGGAACAATGATCTCCTACCAGATGTCCTCCACTCACTGTGACTCAGTTCCCATCCCTCACTTTTAATATTATAAACCAGCAGCTCATCTTCTACCTTCTCCATCCTGCTACTCCCTCGCTCCACCCATCTTTCACCCAAACAGTAAATTGACACGGCTGGACACATAGAGCATGTGTCATTTTCCTGAACATGGAGCGGTCCATCCAATTAACATCCCGGCATGTAGCTAATCAGTGAGGCAGGAGGAATTCTTCAGGAGTGGGCCATTTTAGCTTGGCCAGTCATGGGCATACATATCTTGTAGCTATGACCGTGCCTCCCCCATAGCCAGTACTGTGGTTCTGATACACCTCTTTGTTCCAACTTAATCCTCATTAGTTATACCAAACTGACACACACACACACATGCACACACATACACATACACATACACATACAAACACACAGCACAATCCCACTCCATGTGAATCAGTTAATATATTACAATGACATAATTAAGACTGCACATACCTCTAGTATGATATACAGTTTGTTTATGATGGCCAACAGAAAACATTTCAAGTTTATACAACACTTAAACCATCAACTTAGAGGCACACATCATCTACATATAGTGATTAAAGTCCAGTTAATTAGTCAAACCTTTCTTCACAGTTGGATTGTAAAAGGGGATTTTAACTCTCACATAATTATACATTGTGGAAAGTTAGTTCAGACCCTATTCCAAAGCAGGAATAATTGGGTAAACATGGATCACTCTCATCTGCGATCCAACTTGCTTGACTCGCCAGTTGACTGACAATAAGGACCAACAGATGTGAATAGTGGGGAATGTCTGCTTGGTATATCAGGGTACTATGAAAACAAGAAAAACTCCAATGAATGATGTAGAAAGTGGAGAAACCATTGGAAAGAGCTTTCAAGTGTCAGCTGGCACGCAAAAGATGACAACATTGGCTAAGTAAAGATTAAATGTCAGTAGAATGTGGAACACAAACAAAACACACAGAATAATCACAGGGAAAACATGTATGAAAAAACTTGAACTGATGCGGACCAAAAAATAAAGAAAATTAGGAGATTGACTGGGTTCTTATTGTTTTTGGAATTTCAGATAGTAAAATTAGCTCTTTAAAGGGATCTCTTATCCTGGATTTATGGTTCTGCGTCGAGTCTGCGCAGAGCCTACGCCCTAGCTACCGCGAGTTGTGTACGCCGTCGTACGCAGTTACATCCACAAATCACTAGTTGGCGATTCTTCATCACTGTTTTCCACAAGTTTTTTGGCACATTTTGAAACATTGGCGATTAAACTGAGCAGATCTTGATGGCATTGAAGCTGTTGATGTTGAACAGCAGTTAGTTTTCCCATATGACATATAGATGTAGTTTTCAGTTTGTCAGCATGAGCAGAACTACTTGTCCGATGGTTGAACAGTGTCTGAAAGACCATTTTTAAAGACATACAGAGGGGGAGGCTGCGTCTTATAATCAGGCCCACATTACAAAGTGACTATCCGCATGTGCAGAAGTGAGAAAGTAAGAAGGGGTGTGAATGCTTCTCTTAGCTCTCTTTGCAACACTAGTAATGTATTCTAGAATAGACTATCTCCATGATGCCTGGCTTTTCAACCCGCCCTCCAAAGTGGCAGTTCACAACAATTGTAAACACTTTTGCCCTCTGACAAGTTTGAAAAACACGTAATAACCAGTTCTTTTTGGGCATACCTCACCTTTAATGGGGACAAGCCTTAGCGACTTCAGCACATTGAATGGGGGTACATGTGGAGAGTTGCCTCTGTGCCTTAATAAAGTGTCACATAAAAGCAAGTCTATAAAAATCACTTTTAAGAGGTGATTTTCAAAGGTGGGACTAGTTAAGCTGGCAAGCTCTTCAGGCAGGTCATTCTAAAGTCTTGGGGGACTGAAAAAAACAAAGCAAAACTGGTTACCTGTAGTTCAAACTTAGGTTTTAGACTTAAGTCGGAAGCCTGCTTCCCCGTGAGTTGAAGTGAAAGGTCTTTAATATAGCTTGGTGCTTAGATTTCAGATGTTATCACTCAGATCTAATAAAAGTTACAATTTTGCTGCAGCTTTTTCAACAAGTTGAAGACACTTTGTTTGATCCTAGAAGGAGATAAGAGCATACTTTACTTTCAGACTGACCCTAAGTGAGCAAAGAAATAATTGGTCCTTCATTTATTGCCAGGATCAGACTCCATGGATGCCAAACAACACCCTGACAAAAAGTCTAGCAGGTCAGATTTTTTTGTATTTTCCTGCTTAGTGTCAGCAGCATAAATATGGTAGGGACAAAGTTTGGTGCTACTGTTGCAGCTTTTGGGTTATATCGCAGTCTGTTGGTTTTTGCATGCACTTCACACCGCTTGACAGAGTGTTTACAATTTGTTGAACCTCTGTATTACAAAACACAAGGACATGAATGATGATTGGTCAGGTTCAACCTTGCAGTGTTGCCAGTTTCCTGACTCAGACAGTGAATTGTCTGCGATTGTCTAATTTGAAATTGTGAACATCTTGAAAGAATAAACTATTGTTTAGTCTTACTTATGTTAGGTTGCTTCATTTTGGCGCAGATTAATGTCTAGTTAAAAGTGATAGGAAAACTTAGACTCGGTCAGTTTGCATGACATTTCAAACAGTGGATCATTCATATCAATAGGTTCAAGTGTTGTGGAGCACACCATTTATAAAGTCATGTTACAGTTCTCTGACTCATTAATGCCCCCAGCTAAAGTCTTTTTAAGAGATCTGACGCCAGCAATGACCACAGTGTACATTGTGCTACTTAAGCATCAGTGCACTGGAGGAGCTGCAAGGTGTTCCAATGACACACAGTAATACCAATACACCCAAACACAAGCAGTGGCAAAAATGCAGAGCTGGATCAGTTAAATATAAGTCCGGATTCTGCGTCACTGTGGTGGACGCTTTTTACAGAGGAGTGCGTGTGTGTGTGTGTGTTTGTGTGTGTGTGTGTATGCATTTGTAAACGTGCAAATATGTGTGTTCTTTTGAGACACATTTTTTTTTTACAATACATATGCACAGCACATCTACTGTTTGTACTTAGGCAAAATAGATGGCATTGCTGGTGAGCAAAACATCTATCATTTTTGCCTCTGATTAATAGTTGTCCTGGGGATGGCTGCTCTGCAAAGAGGGAGGGAGGGAGAGAGAGAGAGAGAGAGAGAGAGAGAGAGAGAGAGAGAAAGAGACAGGGAGAGAGAGAGAGAAAAGGAGAAAACAGCAGTGGAGAAAAAAAATGAGAGAATGGGGAGAGAGAACTCCTGTTGCCCAGGGGTTTGAAACTGTTAAACAGAGAAACAGAGAAATAAGATTTCTGAATGTCTCCTGTTATGTTGCAATTGTGTCTTAAAAATGGTTTATGAGTAAAAATCTGTCAAGAGGGTGGTGTCATTGTTGCTAAAATGGTGAATCACAAAACCACCATGTTGTTTTGTGGTTTGGAGGTTCTCTTTCCCCCATTTTTCCCTTTCTCTCTCTTAAAAATATAGTTAGTTTTGCCCTAAAAATAACCGTCTACACTCTATGTTGTCCCATTGGTGATCATGCTCACAGGAGTGTGAGCATCAACATGTGTGTTGTTTGTCATGCCGCTATCAAAATGAAAATTGTTGGCTACAGGGTCCTCCAGACAAAACAGTGGCTTCCAAAATGAAACATGGCCATTTTCCTACCTGACATCATCCGACTGTTTCCTGACCTGCCACTGCTGTAGTAAAGGTTTGCTTTGGCAGAAACTGAAAAATGACTACAACTAAGGCTATGAAAAATGAAACAACTTACCTAGTTCATTTGAGCAAAAAAATTTTGGTCATGTTTAATTGAATATCTGCTTGATTAAGGGTCTCGAAATAAAAAAAAAAAAAAAACTACCTGGTAACAGTTAGGAGAAGATCACAGTCTCAGTTAAAAGTAAATAATACTGAGGAAATGGGAAACAAGCTTGTGCGGTAAAATCACGTTTTGTTTATATATCCAAATGCTCCTACCACCTCCCAAATAGTTTAGAGCATTAAAACATCACGTAATTTCTTAGATATAGTGCAAAAGTAATTGATTGCATGGCCACAGTCAATCTATCTACTAGAAAATAATTTTTAAATATTTCAAATGCATCAGAAAAGGTGTCATCAGAATTAAGATTTTTTTCAATAGAATGAGAAAACATATTAATGAACATATCCCCAAAGTTGCAAAATGTTCAGCATATTTAATTTTCTTTCCTTGACATAATCTGCTACTGACAACTGCAGTGGGATTTAGGAAATGTTTAGGAAACTCAAAGCAGTCAGTTAATTTTCAGAGAAAGGACATGATAGTGATGAAATATGGAAAAACTCAATGCTGACTTGAGGTGAGAGAAAGAAACTGTTCACTTTCCCAGAATTTTACCCAAATCAAAGTAAAAAAACATCACAGTCAACCAAAGACAAAAAGACAGAAAAGACAAAAACAGGAAAAAGGGAAACTGGGAACTGCAGTGCTTATAAAAAAAAAGTGAAAATCAAAAGTATAAAAAGGATTCATACTCCTGTATCAATTAGATATATTCTTTTATTTAGCTTAAATTCTCAATTATTAGCACACGGAGGGAAAAGAGCAGATGCATTGGCTGTTATTTCTTCAGTTAGCAATCATCCTTGAGTTTCATGAATTGGTTCAGGTTAGATCCTTTTAACTTTTTACCACCAATAATCAACTTATTACCAAAAACAATCCAAGTGATACCTGTAAAAAGAACACTTTTTGTGCTTTAGTATTTTATCAAAACCATGATAATATAACTAAAATGTTGGACGCAGTTTGCAAACCCTGAGTATGTTGCAACATCCTGGCTTAGTAGCAATTCCTAGACTGGAAAAACTTTAGCCAGTGAAGACAGTTAATGCAGTCATTATTTCATGATGGCCATCTTCTACATACCATGCACATGTGTATGTACATTGCATGTGTGTGTGCGTGTGTGTGTGTGTGTGTGTGTGTGAGTGCCATCTGCTCTGGTTTTGAGACGGTTAAAGACAAACAAAGGACACAATGCAAATAATGTAAATAGCCTTCTTGGCTGTCTCCATGAAACAAGTCACTCTTATCTGGAATGTGTGTGTGTGTGTGTGTGTGTGTGTGTGTGTGTGTGTGTGTGTGCACAAGAGTGTGTGTATGTGAAATATGGGTGTATGCTAATAAGAAGCCACATGGATATGTAGGTCACGTCAACATATTTTCTGAAAGGCTTACGCCCCCTTTCCATGTAACATACACGCACGTATTGAAGCATGCAAGCATGCATGGAAAACACATGCATACACACACACACACGCACGCACACACACAGAAATACAGTAACAGAAATGCACAAAAAAAACCTCCCTCACTTCTTAAAACACCCGTTTTTAGTTTGAGCCACATTGAGTGAAGCTGAGGCAGCAGGAAAAAGAGTGTGAGGAAGGGATGCTACATTCCTGACACACACACTCACACAAATATACACATGCACACATTCACGAGAATGCTTTTCTCATGCAACCCAAAACAGCCCCAGTGAGCATCTTGCCGAGCCTCTACCTCAGTTTGGAGCCTGCGGTGGCGTTCCCTGGGCATCCCATGGCGTTTGCTCGGTTTTGATTTTGCTCTTCCCAGTTCTGCGCGCTGAGACAGAAGTGTCAGTGTGCCATCCTTGCTACCTTCTTTTAGACTTTAAGATTTTTACAGTGCAGTTTAAAGCAGGAACAGGGTTAATGCAGGAGATGGGCTCCCATGGGTCTATCTATCGAGATGTTTAAGTGCAAGGGAAAGGGGGAGGAGGGAGGAAAAGAAGACCAAACAATACCCCCGTCCTACTCTCCTGACAACACTGGCAGCTCTAAATTCATCATCCCACCGTGGCTATTTTGGGAGACTGAAAAATTAGGCAAACTTCATGCAAAATGTCTCCTGATCTTCTTCTCTATGTTTGTTTCTGTCTCTCCCCCTCCTTCCCTCCTTCTCTATCTGCCAGTCAGCTGGTGTAGGTGTTAAGAACGTTAAGAATGGCTGTTTACTTTCTGTGCGGTATTATTCATATCAATGAGCCCTCCTCCTCCGCACCCACCCCTCCTCCGTACACTGACAGGATCACAATCCAGTCTGCATGCCACCCCAACATCCCTACCTCCCCCCGACACACACCTCCAGCTATCATGTCAGCTACTGTCCCCCTGTTGACCCCATCTTTGCATCACACGCAATTTAGCCGAGTTAGTCAAACGTACAGGCAGCTGACAAGTCTGTTGGAACAAAATGTAGCTGACAACATATTAGTCTCACTCCGCTGTCTCCATCAACCTATCACTGCATGTTTGAAAATACCAGTCTTACCTCTATGCACTTCCATACTGCAATAATTAGTTAGTGGTGTTCTATTTTCAGGTTTTCAGACTGAAAAGATTTTGCATTTAGAAAAATATGAATCAGGGCTGCAGTGTCAAATGAGTTCACCCATAGTGATGCCTCTGAAATAAAGCGAGATACTTAATGGCTGTAAAAGTTGCAGTTTTCATTTTCTTCCCTGTGTGATTGGTAGTTTCACCAGTGGAGGCTTGTGCTGTGAAGCTCAGCGAGTGATAGATGTTTATAAAGGCACCAATTCTCTGTTGTAGGGCACAGAGGAGCAGACAACAGTCTATCCCTGACTCCCTGGTGTGACAACCCCCATTACCCGTCTGCTTAAACCCCATCCCCCCATCCACCCATCCACACACACACACACAAGCCCTCGGGGCAGTGGGAGGTCACAGTGTTCTGTGCTGGCTGGCAGTGGTATATGAGGGCGTGTGGGAGACTTGCAGCAGAGACAAACTGTGATGCTGAATGTATGTATGCTCCAGTGTGGGCACGCATGCTGGCAAGTGTGCTCATGTGCATGTTTTTAACAGGGAATTAAAAAAATGTGACAGAGCAGGGGGAGGCAAATGAGTGGTCGTATTAGAGAGAGAGAGAGACTGCTAAATGGAGAGCAGGGATGGTAGGGGAGGAGGACGAAGAGGAGGAGTGACTTGGCACGGCATGTTCCACTGAGGCATGTTTTTGGCATGGTGGCTGCCTTCACGCTGATGATGCAATTTCACCGCCTGCCTGCCAGTCGCAGGCGGCGCAGCGTTCCTCTGCCACCACCAGGCTGGCCCTTATCAGAGTGTGACTGTGGTTCGCCACGGCCCTCCGGGTCCAGCTTAGGGGATCAGGGTACCACAAAGCCTGTTACAGAAACAGCTAGCTGCCACTCTCACTGCTCACTCACTCCGGATCAACAGTGGCCCGTCCTCTTCCTCGGCACTGTCATGGTAATTCGACTCTCCGTCTGAGGAAGGCAAAGCCAGTATATTGTGGTGGTGGGAAAGTAGAGGATGGCAGGGTGGAGCATGGTGGATAATGGATAATCGAGGGAGAGAGTGAGCAGGCCGAGGACCTAACCACATATTTCTATGTGGCTCTGTTGGGATGGGCCTAGTTGTTGGTGGTTCCCATCTAAAACTAAGCAGGAAGCCGCACTGGAAAAATCTGGAGCAATTCTTCCTCTCAGTTATCTGCCAGCAATTATGATGATCTGGTGGTGACATTACAGCCATGTTCATCTGTATTGTATCAGCTGGGATGTATCAATGACAAGGGAATTTCCTCTGGTGAGAGCAATAGCACCACTTTCACTGCAGTGGCCCATCTGGGGTCTGTCATCCTCTAAAGTAAAAAAACAGTTTATCCAGCAAAACCTCCCCTTGCCTTCACAACCTCACTTTAAAGTCAACCTTTTTTCATTCTGACAAACAAATCGTTCACACAACAGTCACTGTCTCTCAGTGTCTCACTTCCTATCTTTACAGTCCCTTCCTTTTCCATGTTCTCAGACTGTGATGGGATCACAGCTGTGGAATATGGTTGTCAACATGACTCTCTCTTCCCTGATTGTGAGTGAATAGGGACCCTCACTCACACATCAAAAAATGTGTTGCCTTCCTGTGTGTGCGAGTGCATGGGCAGGCGTGTGTTCATGCATGTGTGTGTTTATGCTGCGGTTGGGCTGTGCCACTTCCCACAGAAAGAAAACACATGAGAGCGTTGAAAACCACCTCCCTCTCTCTCATTCTCTCCCTCCCTCTCTCTCTCTCTCTCTCTCTCTCTCTCTCTCCCTCCTTTACTGCACTTCTCCCCAGCTTCTCTCATCCCCTCCCATCTCTTCTTCTGGTTCTTAAAGGTACAGGGACAAAGTAATCAGGTAGAAAATAAAAGTGAAGGAGGAAAGTGAAAGTTCAGCTGATAAACTGAAGACCACCGTCCAGTTATGATCAGTATGTGTTTGTAAGGCCTATTCATCGTTTGCGTGTGCGTGGGCACAAGGGTCTGCTTGATGTACAAGAGAGTCATTATTGCGCTGAAAAGTAAACTAGATGCAACATCCGTGCACCTTATGCAGACACCACATGTGTGAAACATATGTGTGCGTGCATACCCCAAATTGTAGCATATACCATGTAGATGCAAGTGTGTGTCTGCTGCAAGTCCGCAGATGTCTAAGTCCAGCCTGGACTATGATCAGGACTTTAATGTCAGATTGCCAGTTTTGAGTCTTGTTAAATTATATGATGTAGGCAAGCAGAGCCATGTAATCAACTCATTTAATCCCTGTGCCACTCACATGTTCTGTTTTTATATTGGTTCAAATACGGCACTTACAAAGATGCATTGGCCAGTGTGCTATGCATCATCTCATGTCATATTCTTGGTTTAGAGAGGTTTGTCGTGGCAGATGTCACGTTGGGAGAAATTGGCATAAATTTCTGACTAGGTCTCGGTTTCAATGAACACCACTGCTTTTGTCACAATGTAATCCAGAGACATCGTTTTTGAAGGACGACCGAGATTTCACCACGTTTCTCTTTCAACTTCTGTCGACGGTGCAAATTCGCACAGTGGGTTCAGAGCCTTAAGGCCGTGTTCATACAGAGATTAGCAGCTGCTTATGGTCCAATAAAGCACATTGGTTTGTTTCAAAGAGGCCACTGCATTGACAATGCACAGGTGCCAACACAGAGGGCTCGAGTGGCAAAATTGAACCCAAAAGTATGTCGAAATTGAGCCGGTAAAATTTGACCACACATATTTTTCTCCCAGTTTCAGCCCTCTGTCTAGACTTTCTCATGCAAAAATGAAGCTTTTCCAAAATGGTCCCCAGAATGTGTAAATCTGTATAAAAGGCCAGCTTGATTTTTCAGTGTGCATGGGTAAAACAATGACTTAAGCCAGGGAGCTGTGTGGCAGAAAATTTACTTTCTCTGTGACCAATCATTTTAAATGTAAATATAGCCCAATACGCAGCAGAACTGCTGTCATTAAAGTACAGTCAGCGATGCTAATCCAATAAACTTTTTGTCAAATTCAGTGAATATCTCCTCACGGTCTGCTAGCCCTTCATTCTGTGTGTGCCCTGAAAAAAGAATCTGATGTTCCCACACAGCTCTTGCTCTGTAAGTGGGAAAAAATACAGTGGCTCGGACCAAACCGCAAAAAACTATTTCAGCAAATCCCCAACAGGGGGCGTTCATACTTGTGCACAGGCTGGAATGCAACTGGTTAGCCGTTGTCTCTTCCCACACTCCTACTGGCTATTCTCCCTCTTCCTCGTCCGCTCCCATGAATGGAGCTACACCATGATAACAGGGAAACGCATGTAACATGGGAGATATTACCTTGCCAACTCGGTATAAAAATATTGTACTTGCTACAGCAGACCTCACATTATTTCCCCTGGAATTACATCTTGGCCTGTGTAGCATTAACAGTCCCGCCTATGTGCTCTTCTGTGTAAATACACCATAGTAAGAAGAAAATCTAAACAATAGCAGAGATATAGCCCTGCCATGTTATTTTTCATAGGTATAAAAATGGCCTCCCCGCATTGACGCTAACCTCGGACACTTTGGATTTCACCATATTTCTCTTTTGGTCATCTAGCCCAGTGTGCAATTGCCTTGGCAATCCGAATGCATGAATTTGGGGGTTGGTGCCTCTGAAAGAGTAATGAAGGCAAGTTTGTACTTATTTGGCTATTGAGTTTAAATATCAGCAAACCAAAATTGTTTACTCCTCCTTTAACCTGTATTTATGTTGATTTGTCACACTTTGAAATTATAAAATAAGAATTTTATCAGTGCAGTGCAGCAGAGTGGGAGTGACTGCCGGTTAACATGTTGTATTTAAGAGCTTCGATTAGATAACTATTTCATACTTGGCCCACTATCTGTCAACAGAAGCAGAAAGATGTGTAAATATAACATATTATGCTGCTGTGATGTGCAGTTTCAGCAAAAAAAAAAAATGGAGACAAAAAGAAATGTTCACGTGTCTCACTGTTTCTTTGAGCCAGCTTTTGATGCAATGTAATGCTACATCACATGGTGAGGTGCTGCAGTGGCCAGTCCAGTTCATGACTACACAAGGATGTTGGTATAAACTGCTGCAAACTGTTATTGTGTATGATAACGCCTCAAACTCATGGATCTCTTGCTCAAATGAGTCCTTCTCGATCATCTCACTGTTACCAGAAATAACAAACCCTGAGCAAATTGGGTTGTTTTTTTTCTTTTATGGGGGGTCAACCGAAATTCCTGGAAAGCCTCATCTCTCACAGGGTGAAGATTCGATTGATGGTAAGGTGGCTTTAGCGGCTGGTAAATCTAAAGTAATGGCATATTCAAGTTGAAAAGAAAAATGGGAAAATGTAACACAGATGTGTTTTGGCCATTATGGCTTTTGTGCTGTCAAATGCAATATGTTGAATTCTGTTTTTTAAGTTTGCAATAACTTCGAACATTTTTATGAGGCAGCCTAGAGAGATATATATATATTCATTATTATTTCTCATATGAGTCTGCAACCTGTATCTGCAGAGGAGGGCCACAAAATCAGTGAGTGCCAAAGCTTTTCTTCTTTCTTTGTCTCTAATTATGTGAGCACCGAGGAGCACAAAGTCTTTCTTCATCACAGCAGAGGCCCACAATAGCCGCTGGGTGTCAGATGCATGAAATGGAGCAAAGGGGAGGGTGGGGAGGGTTCCGGGTGTTTGGGAATGGCACAGACGAACTTGGTGACCAAGTGGAATGATGCAAATCAAAACAGACAAACAGACAGGAAGACAGGCGTACAGACATAACAGCTGGTAGGTAGGCACACAGACAGACACGCAGACCACACAGCAAATAGACAGACATAACAGACAGACAGGTTCATATTTGGGATAACAGAGTGCTTGAAGTTATGTAAACAGTGGCTTACGGCTTCAGAAATCTTTCAGCAGCAGTAGATGTTTATCCTGGCTATGCTGTACAGAGGGATATAATTGTTTACTGTTGTATACAGCTTCCTACATTCCCAGTGTTTTCTGTAATCTTTACTGAGATATGTCGTTTTTGCAATTAAATTGTAAATACTTTATGATTATGAAGCCTTAGCAGTAAAACCTGTTTGTTTGTGGAGGCATTAATACGAGACCCTGGTTTCTATTCAGTGATGGACAGAGCTGCATATATGTTTCATATTAACAATGGCTGAATGATTTATTGATTTGATGTCCCTATTCAGTTTCTGTTGTAAATTTCACACTTGCATGGAAGACAGGATTAACACCAATGATTTTGCCATATGAACGTGCCCCTCCATTGTCTCCCCATTCAATCTGTCACACGTACGCACATGAACTTCCTGCAACCTGTTGACCCCGTCAGGGACATAAAGAGGGTAAAGAGGCATTTGAGTATAACCAGCCTCCCTTCAGGAATCCTGTTGAGCATAATATATGTAAAAGTGCAATTTCTCTTCCATAAGTCAGTGATGTCAAGGCGGAGCAGAGGAAAGATGGACTGAGAGGGAAGGCGAGGAGAAGAGGGGCCAGTACGAGTCAAAGCTGACTCATAGGGATTGCAGGGCGGAGGTTTCACTGCTGCCTTGTGTTTGGTTGTTTTAAGGTTGAGTGTGTCTGTTTTTACTGGCCCTGGGGAAGTTCCTTCACCACACACACACACACGCACACACGCACGCACGCACACACACACACACACACACACACACACACACACACACACACACACACACACACACACACACACACAAATACATATAAACATTACCTACACATGCACAGATGCAGGCTCTGAGGACGCCTTCCGAGGCAGGTGCAGAGAAAAGGCCTGAGAAAGGCGTCTGTTCGCTGGGAGCTGAATTATTCAACCTGTGATTAATTATAATTTGGCCTCACAAAGGCAGGGGCTGGGGGAATTCCTCTGTTGGTCTGGACTGCAACTTATTGTGTTTTTCCTTCCCGTGCAGGCTGATGTAAGGGTGGAACAGAGATCGAACACGGGCCCTGGATGCCTGCACGTCTAATGTGGACCTTGACTGCTGAGGCTGTTGCATAACATGTGGGGAAGGAGTGCACTCTGCAGACTGGAGCAGAGCAACAAAAATTTAACACACATTTCAGGGTATAGATCTTCAATGTGGCCCGTGACTGCACAGTGCTTGCTGGCTCTGAAGCCACATCGTTTGCCTGAGTGAATGAAAGGCCACTCGAAAGAGAGAGGCACAGAGAAAGAAGCAGGAATAAATTTGCCCTAGTTTAGCTCAAAGCTCCTTCCAAAACTGATAGGGGTTGTTCAAATAATAATATTATCGTGGCTTATTCTTACATATCCCTCCAGTTAATTTCTTTGTTAACCTGAACCAGTGTAAATAAATACCAGCGAGAGATATCCTTCTGCAAGGTGTATTATTTGAAACTAGTGGTACAGCCATCACATATCCTCTCTATTATTAATTTTAAACAATGACGTCAAACAATCATTAATTTTTCAGATGGATTAACATTTTTTACCTTTCACCTTAAACCTATGGTGTGTCTTTGTTAGTTGTCGTGACAAGTTTGCTCCAGTGTTGCGACGTTTTATAATTATTTTATTCATGCACGCTTGGTCCTTTTCAAGACTTACCTGAAAAAAAATCAAGTGTGTTCAAAGTGTTGAACTAATTTTATATATATATATAATATATATATATATAAATGAGAGCAAATCACAACAAATTTAAATAAATTTTAAAGGAGTATACTTGTATTTGTTGTTCCTGCTTTGGGTCTCCTTCCAGTAGCCTGCACATTATCATACACTGATCTCTGTGAGCAGTAAACTCACCTTATAAGTCAGCATGATATAGGATATTAAAATTTAAAGACCACAACCACATCCTACCTTTAGGCTTATCTCACAAAAATAAAACATAAATGTGTCTTACTCTCAGGATCTAGCAGCTAATTATAGTTGATATTATATGAGTCGGTCACATTCAACGATATGGAACGACCAGTGTGCCACCTCCCTACAGCTGCTTTGTAATTGGAGTCGGAGGTGTATGAGTGGCAGGGAAAGTGGGTTGCCCTCAGGTCATTGGGGTGTCAGAGTTGGAATGAGTAATAATAACCGATCCCCTTTGAGCTAACAAGAAATCAGCCAAAGATCTCATAAAGACTGCAGCTCTGTGCGAGATTTAAAATGTACAGTAGGAGCTGTGCACTGACTGCAGGGTGATCGCTCTCTGTGTAGAACTGTGAATACCACTTGGCACTGGAGACTACTGCCTAAGCCTCTGCTGTGATAACCAAGCTTAACTCATTGCTTCTGGTTTCACATCATACGTGTTAATATTTGATTGGTAAATAATCACAATAATCAATGGTCTTGTGTCATTTGCTGCTTGGAAAAGCTGATTCAGTAGAGTAAACCCAGAGCTTCTTTGTGCGGTAGGCGCTGCTTTGACCAGAGTACAACAATGATTGCTTCTCAGTTTAAATCAAATAAAAAGGTGCATAAATCGTGACTTCAGACAGTTATTATCACCAGACAAACACCCGCTAGAATAAATAAAATCAAAACTGTTTTCAGGAAAACCAGCTGTATTTAAAGGTCCATTCCTCATACTAGTCTGACAGTACTTGCAGCAGTGATGGATATTATAAACATTTCTCTAGCAGTTTCAAGTGTCTTCCCCTTTAACATCAAGCACGGGTCAAGAGTTGGTGAAAAACTGTTTTCGTGTGTCCCATGACCTGTATGGACGGCGTCCATCAAGATCAGGGTCGGAGACGTGTGTGTGATCCGGGTTGTGTGATGAAGAGGTTTGACGGGATCAGTGAGTAGAAAACAGTGTGTTGCTCTGCCCGACCCTTGTTACATATCACGTATGTCCTGAGAAAGGGGCTTCGATGCAGGGACGTGGTGGGTCCTCTGGTTTGGTGTGAAAGGGTCTAACACAGAGCTGTGTTTTAAGAGCGCAGGGTTGAACCGGCTGTCATGGGTCACCAAGTTAATTTTATTTCAATACTGAATGAAATTCGGTGTTGTGAGAAAGTAAAAAGGGAAGTGACATTACACAACAAGATGTCTTAATCTTAAAAAGAAATAATGGATGAGTCTAAGGAGGCTATAAAAAGCACAGCATAATGAAGCACCACATGCAGTTCTCCACAATGTAAAACATCCCACAATGCAAAGCAGGGAGGGCTTTACTCCACTGAGTCTGTTAGTTTCTATAACAGCACACCTTGGAGGATATTATTGCAAAATGCATTATACCTTTGTCACAAGAAAATTAGAAATAGTAAAACAGTAAATCTGTATTTTTCATAATGACAATAAATCAATATAGAATTGTTGCTATGGCTACAAAGGGTTTGATGTGTGCCTTATGTAGAATGACAGTTAAACTGAGCCATAAGGTGTGTTTTTGATAACTGCATGAAAAGTCAAGAAATTATAGATAGCACCGTCTCCGCCGTGCTAATTAAGGTGAACATACGTACACATGTTCGAAATCTCCCCAACTCATGACTGGATATGAGTGGAAAAGGAGAAAGGTCTGGTAGAAAATAAGAAATAAGAGATACATGAGAGCTGGCGTTCCCGGTAAGTTTTGAGATCAGTCAGCAGCTGAGCCACAGCGCAAACACAGCACAGGAACAGTCTACATCATGAGGATCAATGGAGATATTAGAAATAATGCCAACTTCTAAAAAATGCTTTCTTAATACAATATCTGCATATGGCAACTACATGCCTTTTCTTAACCTCCCTTGCTGCAAATTAACAACAGTAACCATATGGTTTCAACGACCAAATGATCTCGGTTAAGCTTCAAGAAAGACTGTGTTGCCTTTCGCAAAAATACCTACCTGCAAAGTGACCTCACAGCCTCCGTATCCTGCATGAAAGTCGGATTTGCAGCTCATCCATCCACTACCCCGACTTTCTCACCTTTACCCTCTGCCTCGCTGTGAGGGACTGTAATGCTTTCCTGCATTTGGCTCTGGAAGCTGCCACTGACCGTAAATCGCAAAGTGTGGAATCGTCCAATATTACAGCTTTTCACAGCTGCTCACATGCATTTCTCAATACTGAGTTCATTTTCCCAAAACTCCTCACAAAGTCAGCACAGCAGCAGTCGGCGTGGACTAAACTGTGTATCACTTTTCACTGCTTTGACACAAAATGCATTAAGTGGCCACATCTTTCAAATTTAATGAACTCTTTTCTCACTCAGGCCCAACCACCAGCAAAAACCCTGTGTATTTGTGCTCCATTTTGCATTACGTTCAAAACATAAAAGTAATTTACTGCAAATTAGACCGACATCTGCAACATTCTGCTACATCTGCGACTAAAAAGAAAAAGAAGTTAAAAAACGAAAAAAGTAAATAAAAAACGCTGAAAATCCTAAGCGGGACGTGCGACACTGAGCGTCTCATCTCATTCCTCGGCGGCCTCAGTGAAAGACCCGCGCCAGGTGAGGGAAGGGAGGCAGGTAAAGCCGGATCCGCAGCGTTTTGCGTTTAATGGTTTACGCTCCCACCACAGGACGAACTCTCCTCCTGGGAAGTTCGTGACGAGATCGGACGCCCCCGACCGGGACCCGATGTAAGGCGAGGTACCCTAACTCCCGGGGGTACTCCGGGGCCGGGTCGTGCCGGGCCGCGCCACATGGCGAACATTTGCTCTGCGCGCGGTCTGAAATCACCTTCAGACGCGGCCGCTCTGACGTCACCCGTCACTGAGGTATTTCCTGCCGCCATGCTGAACGATAACACTTTGTCCGCCGACGTAGCAAAAACGCGACACTCTCCTCGAGCCCATAAGGTTGACGCCACGAAACAAGACTTGGTACGTCAAGAGCACGGTGCACGGTGTAGAGAAACGACGGCGGCGGCGGCGGCGGCGTGGCCGAAACTGCAAAAGTCAGACCGGAGTCAGACTCCTGGAATGTCTCTTTAGAAAAAAAGCACCAAAAACACAAAACCCCT